>JAKOGI010000446.1:35000-310000 GCA_029747015.1 Carnegiea gigantea | reverse complement strand
TCCAACACCCCACCCCAACAGACATACATAGCAATCTCTCTCATATGCACAACTATGTTCCCCACTGAATTGCTTTGCATCATCATTACTGCTTGTACCCAACTTGAACTGCTTCACAAATTCAACGATGCCACCTGCACACAACAATAAAGTGTCACCAGCTATACTTCTCAATAATGACAGCGTATTTCCCCCACTTATACATGCATTTGTTGCCCTACATATAACCACTACCCTTTTCGACATATTCATACCTTCACCGATTACCATCTTACATTCTGCCAACAACTATCCGTCACAGATAACAATGCCATCCCAGGATAACAGTAGGTGTTATCTTGGGATATACCTCCCTCGTTTACTTCTGACACAATGACTCACCCATGTGTTAACACCCTACAACCTTTACCTACTTACATTATGTGACATTTCATTACATTAACTGACTACAACTCAGTAAGAACACATATAATGCTCCAACCCCTCTAACTTCACCCACTACAGTGAACACTCTTCCTCACTCATTGAAATTGACTACCTACATGCCAAGCACATACAAATCTACACACTCAGTTACTGACACTATCAATCCTTACTTTCAATTCAATTGACAACTTATTTGAATTGGAAAATACTTACCTCTTCTTTGCTGCTTCTTGGTCCACGATTTTTTCCCTCCAAATGAATCAGACTAACCCTTCCCTTCTCTCACCTCCTCACCAGCTCGGGTAGGTGTCCACGCCATAAACTCAGCCACCAATTATTAACTTTGCTACACTGAGAGGTTGATAGAGAAAGAGAGGTGGACAGAGAAAGAAATTGAGAGAGAGAGAGAAAACTCTCAAGTTGGGTATGTTTCGCACGTGAGCACAGCTCTCACTAGTTCCACTTGGTCTTCCTCTCACTATAAGGGCACAGCAGGAAAACAACAATGACAAAGACGTTGCCAGCAGAAAATAGCCTGACGCCTTTGTCTACTTAAAATAACACTTTTAAGTTAAAGAAAGACCTTTCAGTAATATTAAAATTAAAGAAACACTTTGTAGCAATTTTTCCTTTAATTTTTATGCATTAAAATATAGAGTTCAGCATAAAAACAGAAAATTTTTTACACCATTTTGATGGTGAGACTAGAAGAGTTATTGCTATTATTTAATTATAAGTGAAAAAAAGTAGATTAATTAGATCCAATAGTATATTTTTTTATATGGGAAGCAAATCTGTATCTGGACATAAGAATCCACGTATAAGTTTTGATTAATTATGTTATAAGAGGTAAATTATGTTGTATTTTTTCGTACACACTCTCATGTCCCACCTCAGTAATAGATCATTTTTTAGTCTTTTTATCATTTTAGTTTTTTCTTGGGTTTTGTGTCTTTCTTTTAAATGAAATCCCTAATTTATAAGTGGTGGAGCGCTCTCAACATAAACTTTCTCCATTCAAAAAAGATTTGAGAGACCTCACTTAAGAAAAATCCCCATAATAACTAATTGAACCGAATCAATAACCCAGACATTGTTTTTACACAATAATAAAAATTCTTATATGACACTTTATTTTTAGTATACATAGATATAATCGATAAATAGAAACATGTTTGATATGAAATTTGCATTGATCGAATAATATTTGGAAAACTATGATCAAACAGCAAATCAAGGCCTTTGGTTCAAATCAGACGGCTAATGACTTCGCATCAACACCAAGACTGTTATCAACACAACAAAGGGGTTGTTTAATTTGTTATTCTACTAATTTCTGGCGCTCTTCTAGTCTGCGATGGGCACGAAGGAGAGAAAAAAAGAGAAATTGGGGGGACCCACAATGCCGCCGGTTGCCTTGAGCAACAAGTCAAGGACGGTTCAAACATGAACAAGAATTAAAAAGGAAAACTGAAATTGAAAAACACGCGAAAATTCAAAAAGCGCTGCTTTCACGTCCTGTTTACACATGCCTCTCCTTTTTTATTGGAATCGCTTCCTTCCTTCCTTCTTCAATTCCCTTCCATACCATATTCGGTTCTCACTTTCTCTCTCTGTTTCTTCTCCCAACTTCTGGTACGACCCCCCCCCCCCTCGCTCTCTCTCTCTCTAAGCTTCTAGCATTTGTCGTGGAAATGAGGATCTACACATTCTTCGAGAAAACTTCTAGAGCATTCCATGACCATCCGTCTCTCTCCAAGCTTCTCCTCGTTGTCGCCGTCAGGTTCTTCCTCGATCTGTGCCTTCACTTTTTTAATTTTTTCTTTGCCTTGATTTGGCTACATTTGTAATCTTGATCTTAAATCTGCATTCAACTAGGGGAATATTGAGTGTTTGAATTGCGTGTTGAATGAGGGATTTCGATGTTGATTAGAGGCGGAATCATGTGCGGTTTGATCAATATCTGAAGTTTTTTGAGGAGATCATTTGATGTTGAAATGTTCATGTTTCCTGTTTTTGAGATTTGGTTCTACTGGACCTGGACTCCTATATATAGCGTGGTTGGATGACCCGATTGCTTAGCTTGTTCTTGCAAAATCTTACAAGGGTGGCTATTGCATTCTCATTAGACTATGTTTATTTCAGTGTAGAGCTTTATGTGTTATTCGATGAGGAAGACTAACGTAGAGGAACGATGAGCTTAGTTTACTGATTTAAATTTTATACTGGTGTATCGGTGATCGCTTTTTCCCTTGGGGCAAAACATGTCAGAAAAATTAAGCAGTTGAATTAAGGGCCTGTTTGTCGAAAGTAAAGGATCCGCTGACTACTAATTATTTAGTAGTAGGCATTAGTCGTTAAGCTGTATTAGTCGTTAAGCTAGCTTTTTGAATACTGATATCAATTGCTAAAGATTAATATTAATTGTTAATAGTTAGCTGATTAACGAAAAAAAACTCGCTGAATTGTGATTACATTTGTAGGTAAGTACGCAATGCATAAATGATTAAATGTTAATTTAATTGTATATCTGATTGATTTTCACAACATTCAGTGTCTTTGCTTTTCTGTTTGTACGCAAGAGCTTATTATCAAAATCATTAATTTAAAATCCTATTAGCCAACCAAAAATATTAGATCTAATTCCTTGAAATAACATTTAATGTCAAAAGATTAAGGTAAATTATTCAAATATTCATTTGGAAAACATCGTTATTGTTTCTATTTTAAGGGTTTTGTTTGGAGTTTGGAAAATGTACTGTATGGAAAGAAAAAAAATTCAAGAAAACTACTTTTTTTTCCCCCTTTGTTTGAATTAAAGAAAATAAGAAGGAAAAAAAAGTGTGGCGAAAAATATCAAGAAAAATTTAGTGGATTGGATGAATACTTTCCTCCCAAAACTGAGAGGAACGTGGAAGGAAAATATTAGCATGTGAACGTTGTGGAAGAGCAATATTAGTAAGCCCAAATGATGCAAATATGCTAGCACTATATGTTGATGTCATTTGGCAAATCTAGAAGGATGGTCAGTGAGCATAGAGGTATTTTCAAATTCTAATAGCTTGTCAGATAAATGATCCAGATAACATGTGGGTTATTTGCTAAGTAGATTTTTTAAAAATTCCAAGCAAGTTGGAATCATTATTTTTTTTCCCCAAAAGATTGGTGCCGACTGTTTGCCAAAAGATTCATTTTTTTTTTCCCCTGATATTCCTTTCCCTAATCCGAACAAAAGAAAAAAAGTCACAACTTTCTTACTCATTTTTTTCCTCTAAATATTTTTCCAACTAATTTTCCTAAATCTAAACAGGACCTAAGTAATTTTGAGAGGAATTCGATTGTGTTTCAAACAAACATTTGTTATAAGGAGCTTTAAATTAATTAATATGTTTTGTTTAATCAAAAATATAATAATTTGATCAATGCTTTCTGTAGAGATGCATATACCGCCCTTACGTAAATGCTGACTACGTCAAACCTTGAATTAACGATGCTGGTTCTAAGCATAACCTTAATAATAGGCGTAGTTGGAGGAAGAATCCTCAGGACCTCAATCTGTAAGCTGAAGCTTGATGTGGTTGTTACACCTCAAGATAATAAATCAACCAAGGCGATACATAGGTTTCAAAGTTCGGTTCTCAGAAATTAATTACTAGATCGATGGATGCAGATTGATGGAGCACTATGCATCTGAATAACTCACCATAGAAAACTTGCGTAGCTGATTGGCACCATGTTGGACTTCTGGCAATGATTATTTGCGGATAATGAAATCTGCTTACAGGTAGAAGTGGTACCAAATATGTCGCTGTCAATCAAGAATGCTAGTTTTCTTATTGAGTATAAAGTAGACTGAGATTGATCCGAGCAGCAGTTGGTGAATAGTTTTTTACAGGAGAACTCGATGAGTGAGTAGACTCTTATGTCTGTTGTAGGCTTGAAGTTAATCAATAGGAATGAAAATCTATGGAAGAAATCAGATTAAGAGGATTTTTTGGCTGTTCGATATTTATAACCCTTGCATATTTTCTGTTCAAAACATAAGCACTCAATCATTTTGATAATGTGGTGTTGATTTTTTTTTTCTTTTCTTCATGAATTTATTGCAATAGCAAATTAGCTTCATGTGGTATACTTATTAAAGTGATCTGTGGTTCGTAAGCTGTTATTACCTTGTGATGATCAGTGAAACTAAATTCGTGAAGTTTCACTTGAGCTAGAATCTAATTTAATGTTGTTCTGTATATAGTGGAAGTGCTGGTGGGGGGCTCTTGGCTTACTCTGATTCAAAGCCATCTGAAGCTGCAAATTTACTTGCTCCTCCTGAAACTGAAAACAAGAAGAAGAAAGTGGTCGTTCTTGGAACTGGCTGGGCTGGCACCAGTTTCTTGAAGAATTTGAAGGACCCTTCATTTGAAGTTCAGGTGATATCCCCTCGTAACTACTTTGCATTCACCCCTTTGCTACCAAGTGTCACGGTTGGTACAGTTGAAGCCCGAAGTATTGTTGAACCAATTCGCAAACTTGTCAGGAAGGTAAACATAGCACCCTGTTTGCTGAACTAAACTCCTCATACTTGAACCCTGTCAGAATCTGTATTAAGCTCCTTTGGTTTACTCTTTTCTCAGAAAAATGTTGACGTTCGATTCTGGGAAGCTGAGTGCATTAGCATTGATCCTGCAAACAAGAAAGTAAATTGTCGATCAACTCAGAATGCTGACTTGAATGGCAAAGCTGAATTCTCTGTGGACTATGATTACCTTGTGATAGCTGTTGGTGCCCGTTCTAACACATTTAACACCCCTGGTGTAGAGGAGAATGCCCATTTCTTGAAGGTAAACAGAGGATGCATCATTAAATCAACATCTATTTGACACTATAGAGTAAAATACGGAATGGTTGTCTTCATGGTTGTAGAAGATCAGGGTATTTACTAGTTTATCAATATACACTTGCAGGAGGTGGAAGATGCTCAAAAGATCCGTAGGAGCATCATTGATTGCTTCGAAAAGGCTGCCCTTCCAACCCTTAGCGATGAAGAGCGGAAGAAGATTCTACATTTTGTTGTCGTTGGTGGTGGTCCTACTGGAGTGGAGTTTGCTGCAGAGCTTCACGATTTTGTCAGGGAAGATTTAGTGAAATTACATCCTAAGGTCAAAGAGCTTGTGAAGATAACGCTTCTGGAGGCTACAGATCATATTTTGAATATGTAAGGCCTGCTTCTGCATCTATGCATCTCTAGATGTTTTATTTATTGAAAACGAATAGATGCAAATGCGTGATTTAATTTGTTCGCTTCTTACTTGCAGGTTTGATAAAAGAATTACTGAATTTGCTGAGGAGAAGTTCCACAGGGATGGTATAGATTTGAAGACTGGGTCCATGGTTGTGAAAGTCACTGACAAAGAAATAACCACCAAAGCTCTCAAGAATGGCGGAGAAGTATCCTCCATGCCCTATGGGATGGTGGTGTGGTCTACTGGCATTGGAACTCGTCCATTTATCGTGGACTTCATGAAGCAAATTGGTCAAGTATGTTTTCTCATAGGATTAAAATCACTTCCCGTTAGGGTTCACATTTAGGGTGCAATAAGTCAATATATTCCAAATTAGATGTATTCAAGGATGCTTGTGGAGGGATATCTGTTTAGAAGTTAACACAATAAATGTATACTATGTTTTTACAACTGCAGGCGAACAGGCGTGCCTTGGGAACTGATGAGTGGTTGAGAGTTGAGGGCACTGACAATATATATGCACTGGGGGATTGCGCTACCATAGTCCAGCGCAAAGTCATGGTATGTTCATTCAGCTTCTTCAAATATACAAGCATAGAAGCTCTACCGTTCCAGCCTAATAAGATTCTGACCAAATGGTGTTAGATAACATTTGCATGGATATACATATACTGTGGAATTGCGGAAATCTCCAATATATTTCACGCTTCTCACTAATGCGAAATTGCTAAATTAGGAAAGTTATTGACAGTTCAATTAACTTTGAATAAGTGTACGCATGTCCTGTCTGGAAACACATATGAGGGCTTAAACCACCCCTCACTCCTAACCCTAGCTAGCTCGTAGTAGTGCTGTTGCACATTTATACCTTTTTTTAAGTATTATATGATATCGAATTGCCTGATTCGTCAATTTGCAGTGTTGCTTCCTGCCACATCAACCCTTCTCCTTCCTCTAAATTTCATAGTTGCTTATGTTTGTTTCTTCCAAAGGCAAGCGACAATCTACTAGCATGCTGCAGCAATGTGTAATTGATGAAATTCTGAAGTAAGATGTGTAGAAAACTTCATACCAGACTTGTTTAACCTGCTAAAATATAGGAGTGCATGCCAGAGGAGTACGGAAGTTATGGATCACAATTATGAGATTTCAAACTTGATTTGTATCAATCTGCCATCTTAACTTAACCTCTAGAAGAATTATCAGGGGTAATCCTTCTAATATCAAAATTCACGAAGTATTTTTTGTAAGCCCCTTTTCTTTTCTACTAGTTGCACCAAATTTAGCTTGGTGCTATAAGCTTCCTGTATCAAATTATCAATCACTGGCATGCTCTGTATAGCAGTCCACCACTATATTAGTTCTTGCATAAAACTAGATTTTGAATCACATTTGAACTTATGATCTGATCTTTTAAGTTGCCTCAATTCCTCTTCAGGGAGACATTGCAGAGATATTCAAGAAGGCAGACAAGGACAACTCCGGAACACTGACAGTCAAAGAAATGCAAGAAGTTCTTGATGATATTTTGGAAAGGTACCCTCAAATTGAACTTTACCTGAAGAACAGGAAAATGAAGAGTATTGTTGATCTAATGAAGGATGCCAAAGGAGATAAATCAAAGGAATCAATTGAGGTAAATGTTGAAGAATTCAGATCAGCGCTTTCACAAGTGGACTCTCAGATGAAAAATCTTCCAGCCACTGCTCAGGTAGAGTTTCAATCACATAGAAACCAGAAAAATACTGTGAAGATATTTGTTTGTCAAATTGCTTATGAAACTACATTTTCAGGTTGCTGCTCAACAAGGCACTTATCTCGCTGACTGTTTCAATCGTATGGAAGAGTGTGAAAAGAACCCTGAGGGCCCCATCAGAATTAGGGGAGAAGGTCGCCATCGTTTTAAACCATTCAGGTTTAATTCCAGCCTATTTGCTTTGTCTTTTCTCTTTGTTGTTCTCAACAATGCTAAGCACTATTGTTATGCTTCTGATTTGAAAGTCGTAGCTCACGTGGTAGCTGAAGTAATGCTGTAAATTAGTTATATGTGCTATAGTTTTTGCGAGTGGCCAGGATACATGATGTTAAGAATGAGAAACCTGAATATACAGAAAAAATAGATTCTAAGAACAGCCATCCCTCTCTTGAGCATGTTCAACATGGCATGTTGCACCAAGATTAGCGTGACTGAAATAATGCAAATTGCTGAACCATGTAATCACTGATAATGCATTAACCACAGCGTATAAACTGATGATGATGCCTTTTACAGGTATCGGCACCTTGGGCAGTTTGCTCCACTGGGAGGAGAGCAAACAGCAGCTCAGCTACCAGGAGACTGGATCTCCATTGGGCACAGCAGCCAGTGGCTGTGGTATTCTGTGTATGCGAGGTACTTACATTTCTTACCTACCCCTAACCTTTTTCAATTGCATTTTAAGATTACCCAATACGAGCTAGCTCATTTCGGTTACATTCGACTTGGGGTATAAGCCCCTGGTCACAACCCCCTAACCTTGACCTTACCATAACCTTCTGGCTCATTAAGCCTATAGATTGGCTGGGAAAGAAATTAAGTAGCAAGTTAATAAGACGGTTGGTTCAAAACTGCAGCAAGCAAGTTAGCTGGCGTACAAGGGCCTGTGTTGTTGGAGATTGGATGAGGCGATTCATATTTGGAAGGGACTCAAGTCGCATTTAAATCTTTCGCCAGCAGTTCGCCTGATATAGGCACGGATCAACAGTCTTCCACATGAAGATCTTGACACAATTATACTCCCATTCGTTGATATTTTGTTGTAGCCATTGGAAGTGGCAAAATTTTGTTTTGATTTCCTGATTCATTTTTTGCATATTAGTTGATGCCTTGGCTGCAAAGATGACAGTGGGTAGCTACAAAATTTTGTGTGGCTAAGGGAGACATAATGAAGTACCTTCCTTGGTATGATAGAAAGGTGCCAGATGTGTTATTGGATCCTACTCATTTTATTAGTGTCATATCCTCAGATTGAAGGTGGTGCAACAAGCGGCGGCCCAATTCGGTGAATTGGGATGGCGTGGTTTATGCCCGTACTTCGTGTTCAACCCAAGTTTGGGTTGTCCCGTTTTGGGTTGGGCTGAATTTGGAGTCAATCTAAAAGCTATGTCTGAATTGGTATTGATTATTGGGTAGGATTTTTTTTAAAAAAAATTAAAAAAACTTTGTTTATCTAAATTTATAATGGAAATGATAAATAAATAATTAAGATAATGAGATGGGTGATTAGAGTCTAGATTCTATTGAAAGTCAACATCAATTTTAAATAATAATATTAACTAACTTGTACCCTTCGTTTTTAAGACTGACAATTAACAAAATTATTTATCCACATTTTACATATATAAATAGAGAAATTAGGTACATTGACGTTAAAACAAAAAATAAAGGATTGATAATTTGGTCTCATGTGATTAGGTACTACCCAAAAGTCATTTTTCGATGCCATACCGAACGCATCCCCCATTCCCCCCCCCTCCCCTTCAAAAACGACGCCCCCCCCCCCCCCCCCAAAAAAAAAAAAAGAAAAGCTCTTCTCAATGGAGCTAAGCAACCATAGAACGAAAAACATAGGCGCTCATTTTGGGCAAGGGTTATACACAAGGAGTGGACCAAAGAAAGTTGAGGGGCCATATATTTCGATTACACCATAGCCACATGTCAGCACACCAATCCAGTCTCGTATGCTTTATCGATTGATATGGTACAACTGAACCAAAAAAAAAAAAATTTAAAAAGTAAATGCATACGAATGCCCTGCAAATTGGATAATTCATAATATCAAATGAAACTGTGAGGAAAAAAAGTAAAAAAGAAAACCGAAAGAAAATGAAATAGATGACATGGATGGTCATGAGAGAAAAGGAAGAGAAGGCATTGGCTGAATATGCAATGGGATGGTATGATAATTGATTGATAGGCTAATGAACTCATCTCCATGAAATCATGGTGAGCAAAGGCCACACACTACTCATTAACAAGCCCATAAAATATAAATGGTGTTTGCGTTTGATTTGACTATTTACCCACGATTCAAATTCGGTTACAAGCCTTGGCTGCCTTTAATAGGTTGCAGTAACTAATGTTATTATGTAGTGTAGTTGAATGTAATGTAATGTAATGAGTTTTATAATGCAGTCATGATTATGTAGGATATGATAATCATAATAAGATGGGTCTTATTTACAATATTTTCTTATAATCAAACAAGATAATGAAAACATAATTACAAACTTGTTTACCTTGCATGCTTATGTAGTTATTCACATTCAACCAAATATTACTTTGATGTGTTCAACAAATTAAATCTATTGTCTAGTCTTTTTTTGGGGAGGGGTTAGTGGTGACTTCTTTAAATACGATATAGTTATGTGGTCTCTTAACCTTACTACTATAAGCAGCCTATAGTCCAAAAACCAAAAAAAAAAAAAAAGTTTCGTAATATAAGAGGCAAACTTTGCATTAGATAAAGTATGAACGCCCAACATCTTCTACGAAGAGATGGAGTGTTTTTTTATGTTGTTAATTATGTTAGTAACGTTAATTATTATTAATGTACAATGATGAATTGAGAGTCTAATCGTGTAGGATATAGTTATATATATCATTTCTTGTAAATGCCAAATGTAAAATACAATTACTTATGAGCTTAATAATTATTTTATTTTTTGCTTTTCGAGAAATTCATTTTTTGTAAGCTAATAAAATAGTCTATTTCATTCAGATCAATTTTGGAAGCAACATTTGGAAGGGGGGGGAGGGGACTCCCCAATTATGAAGTGGTATAGACGTAGAAGAACTAGATGATGATTAATGAGCATGAATGCACCCCTAAATCATTTGAAATCTTGCCACCCTTCAAGTGTGTTCTTTTCATTAGTCTTTTTTAATTTATTAATTTCAACCTACTTCAACCCACTTCAATAAAAAAATATTAATTTCAACCGACTTCAACCCACCTCCTTTAAAATTTTGTTCTCACTATTTTACTAATATAAAAATATACCAACTTCAACCCACTTCAATCAACTTCAACAAAAAATACCAATTTTAACTCACTTCAATCCACGTCAACTAATTTCATCTTTTTACCACCCTAATTTACCAACGAAAAGAACAGACCCTAAGTATTACAATCTACCAAACTAAAATCAAACCCAATGCTAATTAATTCAAAAGACATATGAAATGATCAAAATGCGAAGCTTCAAAGTTGTATAAAATTATAAAATACCATTATCCTAAACAGTACATGAAATTCATTAAATGGCACCAACACCAAGGACTCCGATCTTTGTTGTTATTACACTACTACAATTAAATATAACCCTACGTGGCATTACTAATCTAATTAGTAATTAGATCCCAAACCCCCTATCTGGTAACAGCTGTTTAATTTCCTCAAAAACTGGCTTGCATGCTAGCTTGATATTAGCTAGTTTCTTATCTGACTTTGCCTTGTAGTTAATTACAATTTTGATGAAGCTACGTACGTATCAATTAAACAAATTTAAATGAGATCTAATTCTAATTAGTATTACGTAATCTGGGGTGTTATAACTCGTAATTAGCGTCTATAATTAAGCTAAACTCGTGCGGGGGAGGGAAGCACGTGATGAGTCACATGATAACACACGTACGTGTCAGATGAACAGCTAGATTTAGGCTTAGCCAACCCCCCACCCTGGACTTGCATTGCTTGCGTGTGTGTTCATGTCGTGAACACGCAGGGCGGCGGATTACTCAGCGGATTAGTCTCATCTATGCATTAACACATGCTAATATGTATGTTGTTGCATGTGTGTAATTAAGTCTTATGATTAGTATGATTATTAATTTGTACAAATAGAGTTGTGAACAATCTTGGTCATCTTTTGATATGTAGGATTATTAGTTGCTAACTATTTTTCTATCTGTGTTTAGGTTGTCACATATGCAATAATAAGAAATAAATAATTCTATCTATTTTGTCTTATTTGTTTGAATTTGTTAGGAAATTTATAAATTTTAAATTTTGAAAGCTTATTAGTGAATGAACCTAATTAAAAGTTTACATAATTGAAAACTTATAATATTTTTTAATTAAGATTATATATGCTGCAACATACCCCCCTCATATACATATATTGTATGTACAAAAAGCGTGAATAGACTCACTTGTACATAACAATATAGAGACTACTGTTGGAATCCGAATTTGAGACTTTCTGCTCAAAAAGTAAGATTTTTATACCATGTCAACAAACCAATTCAAATAAACAAAGCTTATGCAGCTGGGTTGAATACCTATGAAATATTTCATATATACTAAACTCCAAGAAAGTTCTAAACTTTAAGATGAGTTGTGATACATATAGATAGCATTGCAATATCTAGGCTATGGACTCTTGAACTTCATAGATGGGGTCTGAAAACGTTAAGGATGTGAAGTTTTATAGAGAGTCTTGAAATTTGTAGAGCAACTTCAAAATGTGTAGCTGATTCCTGGCTAAAATCTAAAGAAGCTGATGGAATTTTTGGCAAAGCCTTAGATTTCAGTTTTGAATTTTCATAAATTGAAGCAAGAAAAGTATAAAATGAAATAAATAAAGTTGCTATTTCCCTACAATTAAAAGAATTTGTCTAAATGGAGAATTCTTTGCTAATTAAGTTGGAGTTCAAATTATACATAGTTTGAACTTTCCACCTTTACTTACACGCACCGATTAAGAAAAGTTGCAAAATTTTATGGTCAAATTTATTTTTGCTAGTATTGGTTCAAGGTTCAAATGTTCAATTTAAATTAACTAGGCCTAAAAGTCCAATCAAACCAGCCAATTGATCATGGCGTTCATTACTTTCTTTGCTCTTTCTTTTATAAAGTTGATTTTGATAAACTCATGCAAAGATTGTTTCGTGCTCTACGTTATGTTGAATAAACATGTTAGATTAGGATCGATATTTAGATTACATTAAAAGCAAAAAAAAATTATATCAATTAATGAATGTGTTCATAAAATCAGAATGTAACGAACCAATATCAATATATATGCTAGAAACTGTATAACCCTCTTAGGGAAAAAAAAAAAAAAAAACTATCAATACAGTATTGTTCATAAGCTACCTTATAATATTTTATACAATAAGCTGTACCCCCCCCCAACACCAAAAAAAAAAAGAAGATGTGCATGGGTAATTAAGTATAGCCATGTCCTTAAGTAACAGTTAATGGCGTCTCTAAATAACTAAGATTGTCGGTGATGACTATGATTATTGTTAATAGTAGTCATTGATCCTGGATTTCCCATCAAATAATAACTCGCTACGTGTTAACTCCTCCTTCTCAATCCCCTTCTTCTGCCTCGATCTCCTTCATTGATTAGTCAGTCAATCTATTGGAATTTGCTTTGTTAAAGTTGGATTTACTGTTGAAATGGTTAGTTTTTGGGCCATCCTGTCGTCCTACCTTCCTCTATCTGGTTGTCTTTCTCCTCCTTCCTTTTTAGCACATAGTTATTATCTACAGTTGTGTCATTCTTTTCGATTGTGAAAATTTTATTTTTCAATTTGACTTGCTTTCGTGTAATTAATTAGTATGCTTCATTTTTAAGTTATGAAAAATTACTATTTTTTGTTAAAGTAGCTTAGTGAAGTTCAACACTTCAAATACAAGTGGTCTCTTATATAAGAAGAATATGTAACTCCAGAAAACTAAGCTATCTATTTCTAACATGATTTTAGGTCATATGTGTTGATTTTTTATTCAAGTTGTTTTGTAAAATAGAGGACTATCTAAACTAACAAACGTCCATTGTGTCTAAAAGGTTTTTTTGGCCATTCTCGAGATACTTTTTCCTTTTCTTTCCAAAAAACCAACAACAACAACTTTCAGCATAGGTCATACTTTCACGGAGTCTGGAGATATTTAAATGTAGGCAGTCTTCCCTTTGTAAACATCTTTACTTGCAGAAAAGCTGATTTCAAAAGACTAACATAAAAATTTTTGAAAATATATTAAAAGTTGAAACGTTTGATAGGCAAAAAGGAAATCATACTTGAAATACTAAAATCAGCGTGGACTAACTATGTTAAAACAACGTCAAACAACAAAGCAAGGTAAGTACGATACCTTAAACAATCCATAATGGGATAACACAAACTCTGACAACAGGATGGTGCTACTAGCATATAGAAATACTGCAAACATAAGATAGAATTAAAGTCAGTATAACACACAACATATCCTACCATTTAGAAGTCAAATGAATGCCAAAAAGCTAGTTACTCATGATCTGCAATATTAATCATAAATCTCCCGAGACTCCTATGACAAGTCGTGTTCTCTGTTAACTGTAAAAATTCTAAGTCATGCTTAATCATCTCATTCTAGCTTATCTTATATCATCATCTGCCTCTTCTGTAATGCAAAAGGTTAATCATTTCACAATCTTCTCACATATACATCTACACTCTTCATCTGCATATTACCAAACCATCTGATTCTAGAGTTTGTTATCTTATCTTTTACAGATGCCACTTTTACTTTACTCCAAATAACTTCATTTCTTATCCTATCTAGTCTTATATGACCACATATCTACCGAGTAACTTTCCAAATGACCATTACGGAAAATATAAAACCACACCGCCATGGAACTTAAATTGATCCCACGAAGGCTTTTTTTGTTTTTTTGGACCGGGGGGTCCAATCAACGAGTTGGATTAATCTCTTCTTTCCCTTCCACGGAAGAAAGGATGTCAATTATTATCCCAAAAACGAAAAAAAAGTTGATGAGAGTACAAAAAAGAAGGTAAGCAATTTCTGCATCGTGCCAAAAATGATGATATTCAGGGAAGAAAATGGAGTCCGAATTGCCCAAATTTGGTTGAATGAAATGACAATAAAGCATGAAGAGCCTGCAAAATCCAACTAAGTTAGGTATTCTTGGGGACATGATATCATATATATGGACAGATAAACTACTATTTCATCAATCATGCGGCGCCCCATCTCTTGACCAATATTTTTTTTATTTCGTTTTTCTTTTTTTTTTGTGGTATGAAGTTAGCCAAGGGTTTCTCTTATTTTATCCTCATCACTTGGTTATTTTTTTTCTAAAAGCAAATAATATAATTCAGGTAGCCTGTTTTTTCAAGATCCTTTCAAAATTATCTTGTAAAGTTTATAAATAAAATCCCTACAAGTAACCTCACTTCATAATAAATGTAAAAGTAAGCTTTGTGTTGTTAACCAGTTGACTATAAAGTTTCTTTATTTTTAAAAACTATGAGTAATAATAATATTGTCACGTAATTTAAAGATAAGTCATAACATCTTCGTACATTTGGTTAATTGGGTAATTGCATTTACATCGTATATTTACAATGCCTTTTCTTGTATATTCCATATTTACGTGATTGCATTTTTCTTTGACTCATAATGTCCTTCCATCTCAAGCCGCAACATTCAAAGTTAAGGTCGCCATTTTCCTTCCCTTCTGAACCATGAGTGGCCAAGAATAAATCTCAGAACTCAAAAGGGCCACTGCATGGTAGGAGAAAAGAGGCACCAACGATTTAATGCAGATATATTTCCTCTTTCAGTTATTATTATTTTTCTTTTTACATTAAACATAAAAGTTAGTATAATGTGACAGGTAAAGGAAGGACTGAAGTAATTACCAACATAATATGATTAGGATCTCAAATATTCAAATGGGTAAAAACTAAAGTGCTCTTATCTTCTCGCTATCTAGATGGGTTAAGAAAGTAGTAGTAAAGATTTTAGTTTAATTTCTATATGAATCATTCGGGTTTTTTTATTTAAAAAAATACACTAGGAATATATATTTGCGATTTGATTCTCAAAAATTACACAACTATGGACAGGTAATATTTTGATGAATTTTTACGATGGTGACAGGCTTATGAAAAATTTATTAAAATTTCAAATATTACACATTTAAATAAGTTTTAACAACATAATTTGATTCATGTAGATCAGACCTTAAAAAAAAAAGTTAGTAGATAAGATATTAGTTGAAGAACTGCTACCTCGAAGTTTGTTTGTCATATTGGTAAATTAGTAAAGCCTCTATGACTCTACATCGTGCACGTTGCAAACCTAATCTTGAGTTTAATTCAGACCTACATTAATAAACATAATTTATGGTAAGATAAATTTGGGTTAGGATTAGGTTATTTTGATCATAAAGTGATATATTGGATTCCTCAGTAGGGTTACCATCTATTGTAGCACATGACACATTTTCTCCGGGTCTTGACCTATGGAATGTTCCCTCTTTATTTAGCATTAATTTCATCTCAATAAAATTACTGTGCGGATTGGATCATATTTCAAGTCTATGACATTTTAGTTAAGGTTGCATTCGATTTAGCTTGATATATGTCAATTTAAGCATCAAATCTATTTTTTATTGAACCTATTTTAAATATCAGATCATATATAGATATGAATCATTTGATTCCGATTTCAATCTCATTTGAGTTTGCCAATTGTAGGGTATAAAGCACCATGTCATTGATGAGATTGAGGGAGAATTGAGAGATCATATGAATTGAGTCGGCGGTACAGGGGCGGTGACCCTCTCGCCATCCATGCCGCCTGCGGAGTAGAAATTATTGGTCGAGGCACTGATCTGTCCCCCCTCCCCCTTTCTTCCATCCTCAGGTCCATTTTTCTACCTAAAAATAATAATTGTTTAAATAATTAAAATTCATTTACTCCATAAAAATAGTACTTTTTTCTCCCAAGAATTGGCCAACCAATGAAGCCATGACGAGAATACAGTTCACGCTCGGGCGCACTAAACACTCCAACAATCTGGTTTTTGGCGTTTGGTGATGACGTGCCGACAAACTACAGGCTAAGTATACAGAACACCCTGGTGCACTTTAGCCTCCGCGGCACCGCTGATTAATCAGAGTCAGTAAAAAAGACTTTTTATCTCCTGTTTTCTGTCTTCTTGGTTGTGTCAGCTTCAGAATTCAGGCAAAAACAGCAACACACTCCCTGAGCTTCGATACCCATGAACATGATATAGAATCCTCCTCTTTTTTTTTCCCTTTTTTTTTGGTGTTTTGAAATGCGGTCTTTTAATATTCAATTAATCTATCTTAGCATCTTTCGATAAATAACTACGTTTACCAGTAGTTTTCAATGTTGTTATTTATTTATTTAATATCTAATATTTTGTGATTTCTTTTATTATCATTTGTACCCTTTTTAGATGTGTTTCAAAGATTTCTTCTCAACAAAATGTTTTATAAATTTCTTTTGTGGTTCATTGACAATCGGTTTATCTATTTATACAAGGGCGTGTAGAGATAAGTATGTCTATCTCGGAATATTTCATACTTTACAAAAGCATGATGTGTACAGAAAGTAGTTGTTATTGACTATATCTACCAATATAAGTATACTTTTCAAAGATTATTTTCATAATACAAAAAATCTGGCACCAAAAAAAAAAGGAAAAGTATGAGAACTAAAATAGATAAAATAAAATTAGGCGGCACACCTTAAGCATACTTTTTGTCAATACAAATATAATTTCCCTTGTTCTCATGTTAATTTTTTATATAAACCAAAGTCATATTTTTGATTCAATTATCATAACAAAGATTGCTTACATTTTCATTTTTCAGCACACTCTACATCATACACATACAAAAAAATTTTGCACATACAAAATGAGGGCAGAACCTCTCTCTCTCTATATGTATTGCATAATTGTATTTTAAAATGCAGTCGCTTGCTTTTTTTTTGCTATCATACGATTCATACGCCATAGAAAGGGAAGGAATCACAGTCACTCGACTCACTCCCATCCCTGTTGGTTTTCTCTGTTTATTTATTTTGGTTTGGCTCTTGGAATGCTCCAAAGATTCAATTAAAAGCAGAAGTGCATGTAATTTCATATTCATATTCATATTCATCATTCACAGATAGATTCTGTCATGGCGGATCTCAGCTTCCACTAACCTTCTTCCTTTCCCCCAGTTAACTTCCTTTTGCTATATATTAGTTCCCTTAATCTCTCTCCCAAATGGCTGACCCCAAATTCACATTAACTCTCTTTCTCTCTTCGTGCCCTATTTTGTGTTCTCCAATGGAGTGTTCGGTGTTCCCTATTTGTGGGTTTTAGAATCCAGGAATTTTAAATTTTTGGGATTTTGTGGAAGGAACCCAATATTTTTTATCCAGAAGGAAACTGGGTAAATCTAATTTTCTTCCTTCGTTTGCTTTTTTTTCAACGCTCAAGTACCAAGCACTTTAGTGCGCTAGGTGCCTAGGTACGAGCACTGCTTCCTTCTCTTCATTCTTGGCTCACTGATTTTCCTAATTTTCTAATATTTTTCTTCTAAAGATGTTAAGAACATTTCCCCATTTCTCATTTTTATGACTTATGAGGGCACCCTTTCCCCCCCCATTTGGTTTTTTGCATTGTTTTCCCATCTGGGTTTCTTGTTTTCTTAATCTTACAGATTCCTTCTTATAGTTGGTGGGTTCTGTTGAGTTGCCAATTTGGGCTTTCTTTTGGGCACTTGTCTGAGCTAGTTCAGAAAAAAAAGGGGTGGGGAAGAAAAGAAAGAGGGATGGGGTCAATCTCAATTTCAAAGAAGTGCAAAGATTTATCATATTCAGAATCTGGGCAAAGAATATCTTCATTTCCAGATGAAGTGTTGGAGAATGTTTTAGGGTTGATGGAGTCTCACAAAGACAGAAGTTCAGTGTCATTAGTTTGCAAAGATTGGTATAATGCTGAGAGATGGAGCAGAACCCATGTGTACATAGGCAATTGCTATGCCGTTTCACCTGATATTGTGGCGAGGAGGTTCCCGAATATTAGAAGTGTTATACTGAAAGGGAAGCCTAGGTTTTCAGATTTCAATCTGGTGCCTGAGAATTGGGGGGCTGACATTCACCCTTGGCTTGTTTGTTTTGCTAAAGCTTACCCCTTTCTTGAGGAACTTAGGTTGAAGAGGATGAGTCTGAGTGATGAGAGCTTGGAGTTCTTGGCTATGTCTTTCCCCAACTTCAAGAGGCTCTCCCTTCTTAGCTGTGATGGGTTCAGCACTGATGGCCTTGCTGCTGTTGCCACTCTTTGCAAGTAAGAGGCTTTCCTTTTCTTTTCTTTTTTTTTTTTTTGAAAATTTCTTGCACCCCGCTCCATTCTTTGTGTATTTTACATGCAATTCGTGTGGGATGCCTTTCATTTGGTTGTTTTGGCTGCATTTAGTATGAGTTGTTAATTTTCTTTTCTAGGACACTGCTGAATCTGTTAGTGTTCATGAAGGATAAATTAGAGATCTGGGTATTGATTTATTTGGGAGTTAGCCGTTTTGCTTGCTTGCTGAAAGGTTTCATGTTAAACAATTTTCATTTAGTCAATCAAAGGAAGGTTATAAGTCTTCCTTCTTGGATGTATGCGGAAAGTGTAGTATGTAGTTGGCTTCATGCTGGAAAGGGACGGGCTTTCCCTTTTTTGCTTCCATTTGGCTTCTGATAAGGATTGAAATTGGCAAACTAAATATGTGTTTATGATTCCTTTTCATTTCTTTTTCCAATCTGCCTGCCTAATTTGCTGATATGACATTTGCCTTAATAGTTAATAGTGATTATCAGTTGTGGCTTTTACTGTCGCTGTCCCGTAAATATCGTTAGCTAATCACAACTACAACCTCATATTTTGTGGCCTTGAAAACATTATATCTTCCTAACCTCCTCAGCCAACGCCAACCAAAAACAGGAAAGTGTATCTTTCAGCAAGGTTGCCAATTTTATGTAGTTGCAAAACACTTGTGACTGCCCTGCTTCCCTCATTTATATGGTTAATTGCCCACGGAGGATCGGTTTTCAAATATGAATTTTGCAGTTGTGAAATTGAGACCACATCTTTGAATCTGAGCATCACTAATGTCTTTAAGGGTTAATCTCACAATTGACATAACCCCCCATAACAGCAATAGTGACAATGTGACATTGTTGATTGATATGCTTGATTGGTTCTGTTGGTTGTTCCTTGTGTTCCTATATCCTACTGTTGTTGATGCCTAAGGATGCTAGTACTTGAGTTTTATCTGTTACCATAGTTCACTTTGTGCTTGTGGTTGTTTGTATTTGGTTCCTGGTTCTTCGTCAAAGACTATCTCATGCTAACTGATCTCAGCTCATAATAAAACGAGATTAGATCCGTTGAATGGCAATTCCTGGAGCATGATTGTTGTCTTTATCATTCATTTGGTCTGCCATGAAGTGTTTATCACGTGTAAAGCAGAATTTTCTATGGTTTTTTTCCGAATAATATGTGATTAGAAGTCCACACAATCCTACCTTTCCCTTAAAGTTTATCTACAACAACCGACTCAGCGTGTATCCCACTGAGACAGGGACTAGTGTGGTTACCTACAATGACCCACTCAGCGTGGATCCTTGTGATTCAGGACTAGGGTGGTCCAGATTTTAGTAAGCTTACCGAGGACAAGCTGAGATGCGTTTCTGAAAGACTTCTAGTGAAAATTTGGCATGGCATCACAATTAGACTACTGCTTCCTTGAGCTAAGTGTTCCTTGTGTGATATTTATAGTCTTTGACATTGTTTATCAGGGACTTAGTTGAGCTAGACATTCAGGAGAATGGCATTGAAGAGCGCAGTGGCAGTTGGTTGAGTTGCTTTCCTGCAAACTTCACATCATTGGAAATACTTAACTTCTCCAATCTCCACTCTGAAGTCAGTTTTTCTGCCCTCGACAGACTTGTAGCTAGGTGCAAATCTTTGAAGGTTTTGAAGGTCAACAAAAATGTTACTCTGGAGCAGTTGCACCGATTGCTTGTGCATGCTCCTCCGTTGGTGCAGCTTGGCACAGGTGGCTTCTCTCAGGAGCTACAACCTAGCCAGTATGCGGGCCTTGAGAGTGTATTTAACAACTACAGGGGTCTTCACAATTTATCGGGTTTATGGGACGCTAATCCACTGTATCTGCCTCTCCTGTATCCCGCCTGCACAGGGCTGGCATTTTTGAATTTGAGTGATGCAACTTTACAATGCAATGAACTTGCTCAGCTTCTTGGCCACTGCCGAAATCTTCGGCGCCTATGGGTAAGGATCTAACTAAGTTTTTAATGTTAGATAAATCTTAATCGTCTGTGTGTCAATAAATGAGATAATTGACTCCTCCATGGTGTAAATTCATGATAAATTGGAGTATCCGTGTCCTATTAGGTTGTAAAAAATTCCAAGTTCCAATGTCGAAAGTAAACATACGACAAGGCTCTATTATGCTTGAAATGTCTAGGAGTTTGTGGCCCAAGGGTTCAATTTATTTGCTGCATTTCTTGGCCAATTTTTCTTCCATGCAGACGATGTGTCCTACTAGTAACCAAGTTTTCTAAGGGTGGAAAAATTTTGTTGGTGGTGCATATATATATTGGTTCTCAACTTTAGTGAAAATGATTTGCGATTTAGTTGGTTTGCCCACAGAAACAGTTCCCATTTCTGATGCTTGGGTAAAAAATTACTTGTTTGATTCTGCGCAAAAGTTCATACATAGAGAAGTCCTTGGATTTCTAGAAGGTCCGAAGTTTGTAGAGCTCTGAAAGTTTGATAGAGTTCTGAAATTAGACCTGAAAATTTCGTAGGCATCTGAAATTTTCATAAAAAATGAAATCATCATCAGTCACCAACCTTCATTGTAAATGACATTTACATCTTTGCAATGCTTTACCAGATTAACTTAGACATCAGAGCTCATTGACCACATGTCATGTTTGCTGTTTTCACTTCTGGTGCTAATTCTGCTGTTGTTTTGTTGCAGGTGCTTGACACTGTTGGTGACAAAGGTCTGGAAGCTGTTGGATCCTGCTGCCCATTGCTCGAGGAACTTCGAGTATTTCCTGCGAGTCCATTTGATGCCGACATTGTCCATGGGGTTACAGAATCCGGGTTTGTTGCTGTCTCATATGGATGCCCCCGACTCCACTATGTCTTGTACTTCTGCTGTCAGATGACTAATGCTGCTGTGGCAACCATTGTGGAAAACTGCCCAGATTTTACCCACTTTCGTCTCTGCATAATGAATCCATGCCAACCTGACCACTTAACTAATGAACCCATGGATGAGGCTTTTGGTGCAGTGGTGAAAACTTGTACAAAGCTCAGAAGACTTGCAGTTTCTGGCTTATTGACTGATCTCACTTTCGAATACATCGGCAAATATGCCAAAAACCTCGAGACCCTTTCTGTAGCTTTTGCGGGAAGTAGTGACTATGGCATGCAATGCGTTCTTGGAGGCTGCCCTAAGCTGAGGCGGCTGGAGATAAGAGATTGCCCCTTTGGAAACGTTGCTCTTCTTTCAGGGCTGGATAGATATGAATCAATGAGGTCTCTTTGGATGTCAGCTTGCAATTTAACCATGAGTGCTTGTCGTGTATTGGCAAGTAAAATGCCAAGGCTGAATGTCGAGGTGATCAAGGATGAAGACCCCGAAGATAAGTGCCATGCTAATAAAGTTTATGTATATCGTACTGTGGCTGGACCAAGAAAAGATGCCCCACCCTTTGTCCTAATGCTTTAAAATGGATGTCTCTTCTGGGTAAATCTCTCTCTGTACCCTCTCAAATTACGATTCATTGTCGTATTGTGCACTTTTTTTTTGGAGGCTCGCTCGTCGCGTTAAGTCAACTATTTTGCAAATATTAAATTTCTTAAAGGCAATTAAAGTTTTAGTAGTTTATTGGTTTTCAATCCTGCTGATGGGCAGTTTCTACTGAAAATACTCGATTGCTATTACGACTGCCACTTGTTCTGTATGATAACCAAGATATTTTTATGCAGGGCTATTAGAAACGTCCTGTGTAACAACTCCTAATTAATGGTAAATCTGTACATGCTTACCTCCAGAGACTTGGCCAAGCCGCATGTCATACCGAGCTGTTTGTTTGTAACGTATAGGTGGATATCTTTGCTGAGATGATATGAGCTCCATGTGCCCTAGAACTCACAGTCGCGTCTAAGTTATCAGTGATTCAGCTCATGTTGCTGGTCGATTCCTCATCTATTGATACTGATCAATGAGCTCGTCTACTTTCTAAATGCATTATGACTAAGGAAAGCTTGTTTCATCTGAATTGGACCTTTTTAAAAAACATTATATTCTGTGTTTTCAGATTCCAGTTGCATGTATGGCAAGAGCACCAATTTGAAATCAATTCGATTGCATCCCTCAACGATGGCCGAAGTGAATTTGCATTAATATGCACAATCCATTCTTTCAAGGAACAGCTCTGTTACATGAGATACAGCTGGTGAAAGAATGTTGCTACTCTC
Source organism: Carnegiea gigantea (assembly GCA_029747015.1). Lineage (NCBI taxonomy): Eukaryota > Viridiplantae > Streptophyta > Magnoliopsida > Caryophyllales > Cactaceae > Carnegiea > Carnegiea gigantea. The sequence continues at coordinate 286,973 of JAKOGI010000446.1, read as the reverse complement.
AGTGTTCAGATCTTGAAAATTTCAATTTCAAGACGTTCCATGCTATGTTACTCAAACTGTGCTAAAAATGTTCAACATGGCGCGAGCCCAGGTGTGGGGATTGCTTATAATTCTTGATCTTATTTGCATGAAGTGTGAAGGTAGTCTGTGTGCAGAGTGCAAAACACTGGTGCTTAAGGTGACATGACGAGTCCGAGTGGCATATCTTGCCTGTGGAGCTCAAGTACATTGGGCATAGCACTGACTCGAGGCTTAAAAACTGATGATACAAATGGATCTACAATGCCAGCCTTCAAGATTGCAATGGTGGGCAAAATTTTAAACCGGTGGTGGCCATGTTAATGCAGCTTCGTTGCAATGCTTCTGGAGAGCCTGGATGACAAAGTTTTGTTGTGCGAGGCAGATGAGCAGGTCACTGAAACTTGAGGGGGTATGCTTATTTGAAGGAGATGAGATGAGGATGGAGGGTGGTCCTGGGAAAAGCAGTTATTATTGTGTGTGATTTTTTTTCTTCCCCCTTTCTTATGTAGGGATTTCAACTCTCTCGTATTTTCCTTTCTCCTTTTGTGGTTTAGAATTCTAGATCAATCTAGCTTGTGATGGTAACAAACAAAAGTTACTAGAGAGCTTTCTGTGACTGTCAAGAGTTGTGGTTCTTGTGCACTATCATTTAGTTTCATTCACAGCGACTGGTTTACTGCCAGGAGGGTGATGTGGCCAATTCTAACTATCAGATCTATCAATTTTACCTCGAGTTGGATCAAATTGGCCTCCAGGGCGGACTGAACTGAAAGTCAGCAGAGGGAGCCCTCTCTTTCTCTAGTACAGACCAGAACGCGCAAATCATGATATGTGCATAATCAATACGTCTCATCATTTTTCCTTACCCATTCAAAAGTGAGAAGACCGCTGGTTGTACTAGGAATTTAGCCAGGAGTGAAGCCAGGATTTAAAGTTAGAGGGGACGAGATTAATAATACACATAATATAAACTTTAATAGTTTTAAAAATAAAATGAGTAGCTAATACACTCAAAAAAATTATAATCGACGAGATCTTATATTTTGAAGTAAAGTATGGTATCGTCGTTTGACAGATTTTTAAAAAAATCAATCTCAAAATAAGTATGAAGAACAAAAATAGAAGAAACTTAAAGGACACTCGCAAAAATTCAAAAGAAAAATATGTAGAGGGTAACATGAAGAGTTGAACCCACAATCTTTCACACTGAGCAATATACAACCAACCACTCTACTATATACATCTTTATAAAGTATTTAATAATTAATTAATATATATCTATTTTTTTACTAGAATATTTCATATTTAATTTTTTTTTAAAAAACTGGGGGTCAATTGACCCCCTTGCTACTTCATAGCTCCGTCCATGATTTTAGCACAGTGGTGTCATAATAATTGCGTGGATCATTGTTGGGCTCTGTTCATAATTGATGCCTTTCCAGTCACTGAGATGTCGATGTGCTGATTAAAAAAAGCCCAAATAAGAAGTCGCGAGAAGTTGCCCTCCTCCTCCTCAATATTAATTATTTTGCATCCAACATTATCCTTTTTTAAGCCTTGTTTTCTCTATTTCCACCACCAAATTAGAAATAAAAAACAAGGAGATGGGGGAGCGGAAGCCCCTAGTGTTCAAGGTTACACGGGCGACGCCGGAGCTGGTCCCTCCGGCGGCGCCCACCCCATACGAGTTCAAGGAGCTGTCGGACATCGACGACCAGGAGGGTCTCCGCTTCCTCATGCCGTTGATCTCCTTCTACAAAAACGGCAACCACTCCACTTTGGGAGGGTGTGAGCCGGCCAAGGTGATCAAGGAGGCGGTGGCGAAGGCCCTGGTCCCGTACTACCCCTTCGCAGGGCGGCTCAGGGAGCGGCCTGGCCGTAAGCTGGTGGTGGACTGTAACGCCGAGGGGGCGCTGTTCGTTGAGGCTCATGCTGATGTTACACTCGACCAGTTCAAGGAGGAGGATCTTCGCCCTCCGATCCCTTGCCTTGAGGATCTCATCTTTCATGTCCCTGCCTCCGCTGGAGTCCTTCATTCTCCCCTGTTCCTCTTTCAGGTGCTTTAATCACACATTATTATTATTATTATTATTATTATTATTATTATTATTATTTGTCTTAAATTGTCTTTTTTTTTCAAATTTTTGATTTTGGTGCGTATTTTAATTTGGTATTAAAAGGTGACTCGGTTAAAATGCGGGGGGTTTATTTTGGCGGTTCAATACAACCATTGTATGGCGGATGCGGCCGGATTCTGCCAATTCTTGAATGCGATCGCAGAGTTGGCTCGTGGTGGTGGACCCCAACTCTCCGTACAGCCTGTCTGGGAGCGTCACCTTCTTCGTGCTCGTGATCCACCTCGAATCACGAGGCTCCATCACGAGCACGACGACAATGTCCCCATCATCATCCCTACTCACAATTTGGTCCACAGATCCTTCTTCTTTGGTTAGTCCTTATTCAATATTGATTACTTCGAAATACACGGCCGCATTTTATGAGATGATTTCATCTAAGAATTTGTGATACATATATATTGCAGGACCTAAAGAAATGTCCGCGTTTCGCCGCTGGGTACCACCCCACTTGAAATCCTCGACCACATTTGAGGTGTTGAGCGCCTGCCTGTGGCGCTGTCGTACGATTGCGCTCGAGCCCAAGCCAGACGAAGTGGTTCACTTCATTCCGGTAGTAAATGCTCGGTCGAAAAAGAATCCGCCCCTCCCAAAGGGGTACTATGGGAATGTGTTGGCATATCCGGCGGCCCTATGCACTGCTAATGAGCTCATTCGAAACCCCCTGGGTTACGCCATAGAATTGATAGAGAAGGCCAAGGCCACGGTGACCGATGAGTACATGAGGTCCCTTGCTGACCTGTTGGTCATCAAGGGTAGGCCTCGGGTGATCGTGACACCCTATAGCTTTCAAGTGTCCGACACCACCCGAGCAGGGTTTGATCAAACGGACTACGGGTGGGGTTTACCCGTGTATGGTGGAAATGCTCGAAAAGCCGTGGGTTTTGCGAGTTTTTACATCCCGGCTAAGAATAAGAAAGGGGAGAAGGGGATTGTGTTGCCTATATCCTTACCTGCCCCTGCCATGGAAAGGTTTGTCAAGGAGCTTCGTTGGATGCTTGGTGAATTTTCAGAGCATCCCAACAATGGTTCTGGATCCTCTCTTTTGTTTCCTTCGTCATTGTAAGGGATACTACCAATTGCATGATTACATATTGTCCAAGCAACTTTCTTTGAGTTGGCCAGCAACTTATCAGATTGATGCCAAAATTATCACAAATAGATGTGGGAGATTTGTAGACTTAACTTCCTTTGAGTTGTTATAAATGGGCACATAACTAGAGAGTAGAGACCCCTTTTTTTAGATAGAAATATAAGAGAACTTTCAGGCAACAGTGAGAAGAGATTAAAACAAGAAAAGTTTTACTCATTAAGGATTCAAAATGCAGTTTCGATCACGATCTGAAAAAATCGCTCTGCCAAAATCGCGTTTTATATCCCGGCAAAAACATGGTTCGGTCATTTCAAAAACCTTTCCTATGTTGTCGTTTCGCCGCAAATCGACCGCATTTTGAATCCATGATTGATAGTTTGAACTTGAAAGGCCCATGTCTGGCCATGATGCGGAGCAAGATGTCCCCAAAGATTTACCGTTCAACAACTCTTCTGGTCCAAGAGCGTATAACTGGGCCTCATCTGCAAATGCGGGTTAGGTCAACAATCCAATAGCCTCTTCTTACATGTTACTCAACCCAGTTATGGGTTTTTTTTTTTTTTTTTGGTTTTTTTTGTGGGTTGGCTTTTTTTTGGTTTTTTTTTTGGGGGGGGGGGGGAAGCAAACTAGATGTTGTCATTTGATGCAAACATGTTTGTGTTTTTTTCATAATCTTTACTGACATTTAAGTTGAGTTCTCACTGCTCTGATTAATCATCTTGTTTAATCTAATATAGTTCAATATTTATATACATTTTAGTCCCTTTTCCTCCTTGTGATTGTTGATTAATGCAACTAGAATTATGTAACATAGCTCTCTAATAATAACATGATAGCGACTTTCATTTTATAGGTTTCAACATATTTAATTTAAAATTTTGATAACTCTTCTACAAGTTAATAACTTTAGAAGTTTTCCAAGCTTTATGCATAAACTTTAGGCTTCCTACATACTGTCAGCAATCATCACAATCAAAATTTAAAATTTAGCGTTGAAAGTTTCCAAAATTTTTTATAATACATTCTAAATTGCAAAAATAGATAAAGTGTAACTTCGATCTCTACAAACTTTAAAAACGTACAAATTTTAGCAGTAATAACTAACAAATAAACAAGGAAATATTAATTGGCAAGAACGTACCATGGCAACACTAACACATTAGCACTAGACTGTGTTGGGTTTTATGGCCCAAAATCTCGAGTATCGGCACGGGGAGCCCATGCTGCACAGACACGGGCGTGCCAAGACGAAGAGCCGAAGACGGAGTAAACAGCAACGTGGCACGGGGGTGCCGTGCCACGTGGCGCGGTCGTGCCCCGGCCAATTTTTTGCCGCCTTGTTTTGGCGGCTAGGGTTTGGCGTTGAGGGTGTTTTCTCTGCGGCAGTTAGGGCTTTTCTAAGGGGGGAAAAACCCTATTTTTCAGGCCCTATAAAAGGAGAGTCAGGCCTAGGTTCTAAAATACTTCATTACTCATAAACACATTGAGAGGTAAAAGTAATTTGCGAGAGATTACAATAGAGAGAGATTGTAAGTATGCTCTTAGATCGAATCACTGAGGTGATTGTGATCGTGGTGTACTTTCCTGCTCATAGTGTATTGTTTTGGTGCTATCGCCGTCCGTGGTTTTTCCCACATTGGGTTTTCTACATTAAATTCCTATGTTCTTGTTCTCTTCCTATTATTCTGTTGTTTTGTTGATTGAATTTCTGATTTTCTATTGCATCCTATCGCTTCCGCTATATTGTTACTCTGATATTAATCTTAACAAGTGGTATCAGAGCCCTGGTTATAGGATGTCTTCAATCATGAAGGTAGACATTCAAAAGTTCGACGGAGAGATTAGTTTTAATCTCTGGAAGGTGCAGATGAGAGCGGTTCTCATCCAGCACGGGTTGTGGAAGGCCCTGAAGGGACCTCATGTCAAACCTGAGAAAACAACAGATGAGCAATGGGCTGAAGAACAGAAGAAGCGGCGTGGGTCGCTGACGGAAGACGAATGGGAGGAATTGGAGCTAAAAGCGGTTTCAGCCATACAACTGTGCCTGGCACCTCACGTTCTGTGAGAGGTACTTGATAAGATAACTGCTATAGACCTTTGGACTCGGCTAGAAGAGTTGTATATGACGAAAAGTCTAGCAAATAAGATCAGGCTGAAAGAAAGGTTATATACCTATCGTATGGCTGAAGGTACGCCCGACCAAAAACATCTGAATGAGTTTAATTCAATTCTAGTGGATCTAGAAAGTTTGGACGTTAAAATTGATGACGAGGATAAAGCTATCCTACTTGTTGTCTCACTACCCCCTTCCTACAAACATTTTAAAGAAATTATGCTGTATAGTAATTCAGATACTATATCATTTGAGGATGTCAAGGCTAACCTACTGTCTAAAGAAAAGTTTGACCATGATATTCATACTGATTTGGGTGAGGGATTGGCGGTCAGGGGTAGGACAACAGAGAAAAGGGGGAATGGTAACAGGAAAAAGAGCCGTTCTAAATCACGGAATCCTCATGCTAATAAAACCTGTCACTTCTGCAACAAATTGGGTCATATCAAGGCTAATTGCTGGAATTTAAAGAAAAAGAATGAGGAGAAGGAGAAAACTGCTACAGCTGATTGTGTAGTAGAGTCTGAGTCTGATGGGGATGTATTGCTTGCTACTTCGTTAGCTACCACTTCTGGAAGAGGAATAGATGATAATTGGATTTTAGATTCTGGTTGCACGTTCCACACGTGTCCTCGTAGGGACTGATTTGTAACTTATGAACCTGTGGAGTCTGGGGTTATACTTATGGGCAACGATGCTGAATGCAAGGTTGCAGGGATAGGTACGGTTCAGATTAAAACCCATGATGGCACTATTAGAACTTTGTCTAAAGTGCGTCACGTTCCTGATATGACTCGGTGTTTGATCTCTTTGGGTACTCTTGAGACTAATGGTTGCAGGATCGTTATGGAGAATGGTGTCCTAAAGGTAACTAAGGGAGCCATGGTGATGATGAAGGGACTGAGGCAGGGGAGTCTCTACATTCTACAAGGAGCTACAGTTACAGGCGTAGCTGCAGTGGGTACAGCAGATGACACGAGGTTATGGCACATGAGGTTGGGCCATATGAGTGAGAAAGGGATGACCATTCTGGGGAAGAAAGGTTATCTTGGCAACGTTAGTACGGATAAGTTAGATTTCTGTGATCATTGTGTTTTTGGAAAACAGAAAAAGGTGAGTTTCTCTAAAGCAACACACCGTACTCAGGGGACCCTAGATTATATCCATTCTGACCTGTGGGGTCCCTCAAAGGAACCTTCTTTTGGGGGTAAGCATTACATGTTGACATTTGTTGATGATTTCTTACGTAAGGTTTGGGTTTACTTTTTAAGACATAAAAATGAGACCTTTTCTATGTTTAAGAAGTTTAAAGCTCTGGTTGAGAACCAGACTGGGAGAAAGATCAAGAAACTCAGGACTGACAATGGCCTGGAGTTTGTTGAATCAGAATTTGAGGAGTTCTACACAGTAAACGGCATAGCCAGGCACAAGACTTTGGTTGGGAAACCACAGCAGAATGGGGTTGCAGAACGAATCAACAGAACACTCTTGGAGAAAGCACGATGTATGCTTTCAAATGCTGGGCTTTGGGATCGCAAAGTATTCTGGGCTGAGGCCATCTCTACAGCCTGCTACTTGGTGAATCGTTCACCACATTCCTCAATTGACTTTCAGATTCCAGAAGAAGTATGGTCAGGTAATTCTATTGACTATTCTAATCTTAGGATATTTGGATGTCCTATATATGCCCATGTGAATGATGAAAAATTAGCCCCCAGGGCTATCAAATGCATGTTTATGGGATATGCTTCTGAATCCAAGGGGTATCGCATGTGGTTCCCTGAGTCTAAGAAAGTAATACAAAGTAGAGATATTACTTTCAATGAGACTGTTATGTTGCTTTCTGGAAAGGATTCTATTGTTCCTTCTACTGATGCAGGTAATCAGGAAGATACCACTATGGAGGTGGAGGTGGAGACCATTGCAGCTCAAGGTGGAGCTACTGAGGAGCCCAATAGGGAAGCCCAGGTTACTGAGCCTGGAACTATCAGTTCTGATCAACCTCAGGTGGAGGTTGAGCATTCTATAGCTCATGATTGTCCTCGAAGGGAGATCAGGAGACCTGCCCGGTACAATGATGATGAGGGACTGATAGCATACGCACTTTCAGTTGCAGAGGAAGTGCCTGAAGGTGTTGAACCTTCAAACTACACTGAAGCGATCACCTGCCCGAGTTCACCTAATTGGATGCTGGCTATGCAAGAAGAGATGGAAAGTTTGCAGAAGAACAGAACCTGGGAACTGTGTGACCTGCCTAAAGGCAAGAGCCTTAACTGCCAAGTGGATTTATAAGAAGAAAGAGGGAATTCCTGGGGTTGAGGATGCAAGATGGAAGACACGGTTGGTTGTTCGTGATTGCAACCAACGGGAAGGTATTGATTACAATGAGGTTTTCTCCCCTGTTGTTAGACATGCCTCCATTCGATTACTTCTTTCTTTTGTTACACTATTTGACTTGGAGTTGGAGCAGTTAGATGTAAAAACAGTTTTCCTGCATGGAGAGCTAGAAGAGGAGATTTGCATGAGGCAGCCTGAAGGGTTCACTGTTCCTGGAAAGAAACATCTGGTGTGTAAGTTGAAGAAGTCCTTGTATGGACTCAAACAAGCTCCTAAGTAGTGGTATAAACGTTTTGATACGTTTATTATTGATAAAGGGTATATATGCAATAGATATGATAATTGTGTGTACTTCAGACAGTATGGTGATGAGACTTTTATATATCTATTGCTGTATGTTGATGATATGCTAATTGCCTCTAAAGATAAAAGTTTAATTAGCATGCTGAAATCTCAACTCAGTAAAGAGTTTGAGCTGAAAGACTTGGGTGCAGCAAAGAAAATACTGGGCATGGAGATCCACAGGGATCGGAAGGGAGGTAAACTATACTTATCTCAAGAAAGGTACGTTGAGAAAGTACTGAGTAGATTCAACATGGGGGACTGCAAGGCAGTATCTAGTCCACTTGCTGCACACTTTAGACTGTCTGCGGAATACTGTCCGCAAACAGAGGAAGACATCAGTAGAATGTCTGAGGTACCTTATTCTAGTGCTGTAGGGAGCTTAATGTATACTATGGTTTGCACTAGACCTGACTTATCACATGCTATAAGTGTGATAAGTAGATATATGCACAATCTTAGGAAGGATAATTGGGAGGCTGTGAAATGGATCCTTTGATATCTGAAGGGTACTGCAGGGAAGGGGTTGGTGTTTGATAGAAACAAAGCTGTTACGTCTGATGTAACAGGCTTTGTTGACTCTGATTATGCTGGGGACTTGGATAGGAGGAGGTCCATATCTGGGTACATCTTTACCACGTGTGGGAGTGCTATCTCCTAGAGAGCATCACTGCAATCTATTGCAGCCTTATCTACTACAGAGGCTGAATATATTGCTGCTATTGAAGGGGTGAAGGAAGCTACCTGGTTGAGGGAACTGGTAATTGAACTTGGAGTACCACAATCTACCACTGTGGTATATTCTGACAGTCAGAGTGCCATACATCTGACCAAAAATGATGCCTATCACTCGAAGACCAAGCATATCAGCATAAAGTACCACTACGTGCGAGACACGGTTGCTGCAGGAGAGATAGTGGTGAAAAAGATGCACACTTCAGAAAATCCTGCTGACATGTTGACCAAGCCTCTACCTATAGTTAAGTTCAAGCATTGCTTGGACTTAGTAGGCGTCCACAGCCACTGAGGGCCCTGCGAGGCATAACCCCATAGGGGACATCACCATTTGGGGTGAGACGACGGCGACGGAAAGTTGAAGATTGGAGATTTTGGTCCAAGGTGGAGATTGTTAGGTTTTATGGCCCAAAATCTCGAGTATCGGCACGGGGAGCCCATGCTGCACAGACACGGGCGTGCCAAGACGAAGAGCCGAAGACAGAGCAAACAGCAAAGTGGCACGGTGCCGTGCCACGTGGCACAGTCGTGCTCCGGCCAATTTTTTGTCGTCTTATTTTGGCGGCTAGGGTTTGGCGTTGAGGGTGTTTTCTCTGCGGCAGCTAGGGCTTTTTCAGGGGGGAAAAACCCTATTTTTCAGGCCCTATAAAAGGAGAGTCAGGCCTAGGTTCTAAAATACTTCATTACTCATAAACACATTGAGAGGTAAAAGTAGTTTGCGAGAGATTATAATAGAGAGAGATTGTAAGTCTGCTCTTAGATCGAATCACTGAGGTAATTGTGATCGTGGTGTACTTTCCTGCTCATAGTGTATTGTTTTGGTATTGTCGCCGTCCGTGGTTTTTCCCACATTGGGTTTTCCACGTTAAATTCCTGTGTTCTTGTTCTCTTCCTATTATTCTGTTGTTTTGTTGATTGAATTTCTGATTTTCTATTGCATCCTATCGCTTCCGCTATACTGTTACTCTGATATTAATCATAACAGACTGCTAGTCGGGGGATGGACCCATGCAGCTGCCACTTGTCCATGTAAACACTCCAAGCTTCAAGATTGGAAATTTATAACACATGGGTTTGATTTCTCAGAATGAAAACAAAAATTGAAATTGGTATTTGGTGAAACGTCTCCATCATCAATATTATCATGCTCCTTTAGAAAATTAAAAGCCAATGTGTACATACGGAATCTGCTCCACTTAAATGAAGCTCCCTCCTTCTATTCTGTACTACATATTTGTATTTAATTGTGGAGGTTAAACATTAGACGGTTACTTTCATTGTTTTATTGTTTTGGTTTCGTCATCAAAAATATCTATTTGGTTATTACCTATTTCATTAATTAGCTATATATACTGGATGTTGAACAAGTAACGTTTAAGAATCATTTCAACAAAAATAAGAGACTAATGAACAATATTAGGATAGGAAAAAAAAGTATAAGAACATGTATGCATATATGACGTCATTAGAAGCCATTCTCTTTTTAAATGTGCAATGACAAATGAATTGTCTGGTTCAAGTTGGATTTTCACCAATTTTAGATTAGGTTGTATACGAATAAATATAATTTGGTTCGTTTTAAGTTTACATTACTACTTACGTTAACTTTGGATGTGTTATTAATTGATTAAATAAATCAAAATATTTAGTAAATACGAAGTGACTTCGCATGAAAGACATAAGTGGAATTTGCTATAATTAAGATAAATTAGGAGCTCGAAATCAAATTAGCGTTGCTTCAAGTTTCAAATCCAGATCTTTACAATTTTACCAAATTTACGTTAAAAAGTTATCTCAGGATCCTCAACCTTGTCCTTAAAAACTGAACAGTGCCTCCTCCCTGCCCCTTGTTTCCCTTATTTATTTTATTTTTTTATTTTGGGAGGGAGGCCTTGTGTGTGAGAAGCAAGATGGCATGTAATTAATGTAGCATTATTGTTGACTTCCTTAATGTATGGCAAGTAGTCAACCAGCGCGAAATCGTAGAATCATAGGCATAGCCACCATTTTTGGAAAATTAGAAATCATTTAAAATTTTTAGTCTTCGGCACTGCTGTATCAGACACCATGTGATGTCAGTTGGTTTACAAAAATTTAAGAATGAAACCCCCCTTTTCCACTTGAGAACGACCATGGGCAAATAAAATGAATTTTTATTAAAATTCTCCTATTTTTTCCTTTTATTTAGTTTTCTTTCCATATAAATTTTAACTAAGGCGATTATTTCTCAATTTTTTTAAAAAACCCAAGTCCACAATTAATTATTACATGACTCAGCTACCTTAGTTTAATATTAGGACAACTAAGTGCAAGATAATCTTTGGATAAAAGGTGTTGTTTTATTGTTAATATTTTTTTTGATTGGTGACATTATTAATTTTATTTTATAGGAGGAGGTCGCCAATATGACACATGAAAATGCATAAATGAAAGTGGTAGTCCAAATAGGACGTCACAGACGCATAGAAAACGATAGACATGACTCATGATGCAACACATCAAAGTGGACGTTCCTTTTAACATTCGGGCATGCATTTTTAATTTTTTTATCATTATCAATCTGTCCATCATGGGACCCAAAGAAAGTTCACATCTTTACCAATTTTGCTTGCCCAAACCCGATTCGCTGACGACTTCACTTGTAGAAGGCCTGTCAAAGTATTCAATTGATAGGATGCTCTTGGACGAACTTGATCCTCACATTTCCTGCTTAATCCTGAATCTATTAGTGAGTTAAAATACAAAGCCATGAACTTTTACAAAAGTGCATCCTTTATGTGTGTGTTGTTAGCTTCTTTCAAATTTTAAACTCTTCGCTTTAAATCATGCCCCATTTTTATCGTCGAAGCTTCGTTGGCCGTGTGGTCACCTGAAGTACCTGTCACCCCCTCATGCGTTCGATTTTGGGGCCACACAATTCTGCTTTGTGCAAGAATTGTGTGGGTAGCCTTGTGCTTTTGGGCTTCTGCTCAGATTGTGACATTCCCTCTCTGACCCATTATGACTCACTAGATATCCTGAGATAGGCGCTTAGTGAATTGGATTTGCTTACCAAAAAAAAAAACCCGTTTTTATCTTTCTATTTGAAAATTATTTTTGTCCCAATTTTCTTTCAAAATGGTCACTGAATGCATTGCTAATTGATATTTTTGTGTTGTTTTTAAAAAATATGGTCATCATAAAATTGGGAACATAAAATTGGAATGGATGAAGTATATTTTATGAACATATATGGTAATCATCAAATACTATAATTTTTACTTAAGAGATATGTTAATTATTATTAATTATTGGGGAAGAAAGTAATTTAGAACTATCTACTAAAATTTAAAATGAATATAAAATAGTGAGTATGATATAAATCATATCATGCTTCAAAGTAGAACATGGTTATATTAAAATTTTTGATTCCACCATGGAACTTACCATGACGTTTGGTATGACCAAAAAAAAAAAAAAACAAAACATATGGAAATGTAAATAAACATTGAAGAGCAGTTCATGATGTCGAAATTGTGTATGTTACTAGAGATTAAACTAAACTACCCTAAACTTTTCAAATCATTTCACCATGTGAATAGACTACAGCATACAGAATTTAAATGAATATATAAGTGTAATTATGCAATCAATGTTAGTTACAAATATAGCTCATGAACAAGATCGACACTCACCTAATCTTTACAATAGCAATAGTTTTTTTGGTTACCTACGTGGAGGTACGTCTTACATTTGTTTTGAGTCAAACTTATACTATCGTTACCTATATCTTTGTTCTTAAGTCTTTCGGATTATGCCACTTTATCCGTATTGTCGCTTAAGTTTATGTGGCCGCAAAAACGGCTCGTTTTATACGTCATTTTTTCCTTCTTCTCATTAAGCCTGCCAGTCAAAATAAATGGCGGAGGCAACCCAGAACCCGGGTCGAGGTCTAAGCTTGAAGGGGCCGAGCTATAACTATAGCTATAGGTATAGCCAAAGCTTGCTTCGTTGACTTTGGACTTTTCGGTCATCAGTCATCACTGTGGTGCCAAAACTATGTGATGATCACAGTCCGTTGAAATGTTGAATTAATCAAGTTGAGCTACTACTTGTGCTATGGAGTTGCTATTACCTACTTCCCTGTGTAGGTGCATTCGTGCACACTTCACGCAAAGAAAGCGACCATGGAGATTTACTGCCATTATTAGCACTTACAATATAATTATTTTAATTATATACAATGTTGTTTTTACCCTAGTAAGAGATTACTGAGGGATCTATATATTATTTAGTTGAAGGATATTTTCTTAACATTCACTTGGCATGAATTATGGATCCGAAAGTGTAGGGTGTTCCATTACAAAACTTGCAACCATGCAAGATGGACACCGCATATGGTCTGGACAAGATACCAGAGTGCCATGCATACATCATGATCATGTTCATACTTAGTTTACTATGTATGCACTCCCCAACCATCATCATTCTTAGCTGTCCCTTCCCCCTGCAAATCATGCATGTATTTTTTTAATAAAGAAAGTAAATGCAAAAACATCAGCTAGCCTATCTCTTGAGGGTTCTACTCACATTACGTACCATGGATAAGAACAAAAATAAATTCCAATAACGACCAAATTAACTCCCCATTCCTCCTGAGAATCTAACGAAATACTAATATACTCCAATGACGACAAACTATCCGATCTTCTATTACTATTTCAATTTTCAACTATGCATGCTTATGTCATTGAGACTTGAGAGTGATGGATAAGCAAGTTTACATGGCAACATAATTTTATAATGAAAATTTAAATAATAAAAGCCTATGTTTTATCTCACTTTAATTTGAATGAAACTTGATGTGTTATACATTAAATGAATAAACTTTGATTTTATAAGGTGATAACTAGGTGGATTGATAACTTAATGACCACATGATGTATAAATTTTCTTACATAAAATTAATATGTATGATATGTGTTTGATGATAAGAGTATTCTAGAAGATTTTTTTTTATATTCATCAACATAACTAATGAATTCTCCAACAATGAATATTTTACTACTGTGATATCATGTTTAAGAATTATCTCAACCAAAAGCTTAAGTTGATGGATGAAGGCTCAGGAATAGATTTATACTATAACACTTCTCCTCACACGTCGAATGTCCTTTGGGTTTAAAGCGTGGCTGTTGCAAAGACTCCGTCTATCTTGCACAATAAATCAATATGGGGACCGTTGATATTTAAATTTGAAACCTCTAGGTTAAAAAGACTCTGATATCATCAGAAGTAATTGAGTTAACTTACATACCCAACTAGGTGGTATCCGGCGTATATTTATAATACAAAGAATTATAGTTTTGGTATAACTATGTCACAAGAGAGGATAAAGATAAGGTAGGAAATATTTACATATTTATCTCTAATAATATCTCTAATATTATCCTCTATTAATAATTATCAATACTTTGCTGATTTTATATTATTAAACACATAAATTTAGGCCCATCAATAGAATTTTGTTTTGTCTTGAAATTTTGTAATATTAATTTACGTAATTGTGGATAAGAAAAGAGGATGGTGGTTTACCTCTAGTATGGCCTCAAAAGTCAAAAGTAAATTATAGCACATCATTTTTCCGATATTTTAAGAAATATAAAATTCAGAAATAAGTCATCTCCTAGTTTCAATTTTCCTCGTACATGTAAAGCGGAATATAAAGATGTTGCAAAAAAATTGATGCCAATTTCTACCGATTTGCAAGGAAATTAGAAGTCAGGGATGTTAACATTAGAATTGTTATTCCATATTAACCGTTGTTGGGAAAAAGTTTCTCACATATAACAAAGATTTTCTCAAAATACATTACAAATTTTTAAATAATTGTCTCAATTCTCATTAAAAACTACTGTAATCCGTTATTATAATATGTAATAAAAAAGGTTTAAACTCATATGATGTTGACATCTAATAATAAATTATTAAAATAAACATAAAATTAGTGAAGATTTAATATTGCCACTGCTGGTTCATACACCATATATGGTGAGAATCGGACGCATTAAGCGAAGAAAAGAAGAGACACCAAAGCAAAGCAATCAAAGCCACCGAATTTGGACGAGGATAGATTATTAATAATGGCTAGCATATGACACAGAGCTGAGCTGACAAGGAATGGATAAATACTTACGGGGACTAAATTTGGGAATTAAGGGAGCAAACATTAGCTAGCTGTCTTCAAAAAAGATTCACATGAATTATTATGCTTTTGGGTCACGTTCTTCCCCTACTAACTTTATACCGAAGGCTCCGTTATCATTTAGTTATGCTCATGCATAATGTGAACTCTAGGGCCTTTTGTCCTATAACCCTATCATCCACAATTTATTTCATTTGATGATGCATGTAATCCGCGTAAAAGGTATATGTCAATTTTATCCAAATCTGGATAAGGTGATGCCTATTACTGATTCTGTCGGTTAAAATAATATGATTTCTCTTATCCAATCCGACCTAATTGTGTATATGTAATAATTAAATTTGTTTTGGATAATGTCTAAAATTTAACCAAAAACACTCTTTGGTAGATTCAATTGAATGCTAAACAAAATCACTTCACATCAGTGTTACAATTAAACTCAAAATTTTCATGTTAAATTTAAAAATTTACTGAATTTAACATTAGGATCTTTTATACTATCGTAACAACCCCATAATTAGGCTTAATCACATATTTTTCAATGTCAAAGATCACCGCTTTTGCCCCGGGTTTTTTTTTTGGGGGGGGGCGGCCTTTGGTCGTGGGAACTAAAAAAAGGGTATGAAAACTGCAGTATTTTCTTCCTGGATTTGTGGCCCACTGATGGGTGAGATGACGTGGATAAATATCTAAATCTTAATGATGGGTGGGCGGTGAGTCCGGTGACTTCCAATTTGAGTAAAAAACGGGTGGGCCGTTACTTTATACGCCGTGCCTCCATATCAGCAACCCGGTTATATCCGTTCATTTATTTTGGTATCAAAATCCTATGCTTGACCTAACTACCATTCGTATGTATATGTTTATCAATTCACACACTTTTTAAAAAAAAAAGAAGAAGAAGATAGTATTGTTGTATATAGAACTATATTCAAACAAATTCCTAATAATTATTAAAGGTTCTTCCCAAAAAAAAAAAAATTCATCCAAAAAATAAAAAGATATGGACAAAAAAAAACTTCTATTTGGTACGGATATTATTTTGGATTGGATATTAAGAATAGCCTTCAAGATAAATTTTCAGAAAACTAAATCATGTATGTACAGATAAATAATGCGTGAGCACCGTTAGCTAGCTTGATTGTTGAAATTTATTTTCTGTTTACGACTCCCTTTGCACACCCACCCCCCCAAAAAAAAAGACGACTTTCAATAAGAAACTAATTAAGAATGTACTAATCTAATTTTGTATTAACTAAATTGCATAAAGACAAATTTGTTTCATACTATTTAATTCATTTTTTTATTAACTTTTTGTCCAATTTGAGGAGAAATCTTAATTACATTTGATAAAAATAATACAACTTCCACACGAAGTCACTGAAGTTGTGACTGAGGGTGACCTATCCAAATTTTTTATATTCATCCAAAATTTCAATTTTCTTTCAATCCAAAAAAAAAATCCAATTTTCTTACAACTTGCATTATTTTTTTCTGATACTTAATAACGGATCTAAATAATTTGACAACTTTCTCAATCCTCCTATTATATTAATCTCTACAGATTTGACCATCCGAACCCCAATTTTTTTATAAGATCCGAATTAACAAAATAAATCCAAGGAGCCGTAAAACACATCCAACGTTCCAATTGCAAGGCATCAAGGATACCGTTGGAAATAGAAATTAAAATTCCATGCAATTTGCACAAAGCGTAGAAAATTGAAGTCCACGGCTCCCCTGGATCTGTAAATCTTATCCTAAGAAACTAATCAATTGAATTTGACTCAGAAAATTAACAAGAAAAAAAATGAAAATAATTATCCGACGTTGGACAGCTCATGCATACCATATCCCACCCCAAATATAATTCACCTACTTGGCAATATATTTTTCTATTTAAACTCCCCCGGCCCCCTCCTACCCTCGTTCATAGTCTCCCTTTAATTTTCGTTCATCTCTATACTTGACAAGTCCACATCCTCTGTTTTCTTCTCTGTTGTCTCTGCCAGTGTTCCTTTGTTGGCGTGAGAATGCCGGCCGGAGGATTTGTGTCCCAAGCCGGGGGAAGGGAGTACCCCGGAAACCTCACTCCGTACGTCCTCGTGACATGTATCGTCGGCTCCATGGGTGGTCTCATCTTCGGTTATGACATTGGAATTTCAGGTATGCATCTGATTAATAAATCAATCGGTCTCTCTGCTTGCAGAGGTCGATAAAGTTGTCTGTATCTGATCTCACCTTCGGGTGCTTGTTTATTTCAGGGGGAGTGACATCGATGGCACCGTTTCTAAAGAAGTTCTTCCCCTCGGTGTACCGAAAAGAGGCGGAGGACAAGTCGACCAACCAGTACTGTAAATTCGACAGCGCAACGCTGACGTTGTTCACGTCGTCGTTGTACCTGGCGGCGTTGGTGGCTTCGTTGGTGGCGTCGACGGTGACGAGGAGGTTGGGAAGGAAGCTGTCGATGTTGATGGGAGGAGTGCTCTTCTGCGCCGGAGCAATCATCAATGGCTTTGCTAAGGACGTCGCCATGCTTATTGTTGGCCGTATTCTTCTTGGTTTTGGTGTTGGATTCGCCAATCAGGTAGTCATGTTTTCCTTTTATTTCTTTTTAATTTAAACTTGGCTCTTTGTCCAAGAGATTCGATTTTTTGGGATTTTTAGGACTTGAATTCTGGCTGATTGCTTTGTATGAACGTGTACTTCACGTCTGCCTGTCAAGGAAATATTTTCTTTCATACAAGTATACATCTTTGATACGATTTCGCTAGAGATTTTGATATAATTCACATCCAACTTTTAAACATATAAGTATGTATTTTTATTGAGTAAAATTAAGTTATTAACGAATGTAATAGTAAGTGTAATTAAGTCAGATCAAAATACTCTAACATGTACAATTCATATTTGCTGAGTATATTTTAGGATTAGCATTTAATTTCTTTTTTTTTTGGGCTCCAAAGCGTGATTGAAATTTAGGCCTGACCGTAATAATTTAATAATACTAATAGTAATGCTAATAATAATAGTGTGGGCCTAATTTCCTTACTCTTTAGATCTAAAGTCATGTGCCATTAGTCAATGAAGAGACTAGTCTATTCGCAAGAGGGGCCAGTCCCATCACGTATTAGGTGTGCACAAGTTTGAAATTGGAAGCGCCAGTGTTTGTTTATTGCCACATTTTGGTCCAACTTATCAAGTTATCCTTGAAAGACTCGTACTAGTTCTTAGAATTTTCACGAGTGTTTACTTGATGAAGTGATGTACGTTGACATGAAGTTCCCTCCCTATTTGCCTTGTTTTCTTTCATAATGATGCAACGATGACAGCCGTTGATCCACCGGCGTTGAATTCAAACTCTTCATTCATAAACAATTTGCAGAGAAACACCCCACTTTTTGTTTAGAGAATAAGAAAAATATATTGGATCTTTTATGCTTTTCATTCTATCTAGGTAGAACTTCAAAATATGTACTTAAAACTTTTAGATTTATCAATTGTATAATACTTTCTTGTTTCTTGTTTTCTCTCTTTTATGATTTAACTATTTTTCTTTTTTTTTTTGTAACTTAAATTTATTTAGGCGGAATCTTGCATGTGAAATAGAGAAAATACAAATACAACTCAACTTAGTTATTTGTCTGAACCTTAATTAATTATCGGACTAACCGCAAAAAAAAAATGACCAAATGAAAGAGAAAATGGAAGTATTTTTGGACAGAAGATTATAAGAAATAAACCATGCTTTAATTTTCTCTCACAATAGTAAGGCATGACAGCCCGCCACTTTGCTAATTTTTTGCGTTCTTTGATGATGATTTCCACAGTCGGTGCCACTCTACCTATCAGAAATGGCCCCATACAAGTTCAGAGGAGCACTCAACATAGGTTTCCAACTCTCCATCACAATAGGAATCCTAGTGGCCAATATACTCAACTACTTCTTCGCCAAGATTCATGATTGGGGTTGGAGGCTGAGCTTGGGAGGCGCCATGGTCCCGGCCTTAATTATCACAGTTGGGTCCTTGATCCTCCCCGACACCCCCAACTCCCTCATCGAGCGTGGGATGCACGATGAGGCCATCACCAAGCTCAGAAGGGTTCGAGGTGTTGAGGATGTCGAAGAGGAGTTCAATGATCTCGTGGCAGCCAGTGAGGCATCGAAGAAAGTCGAGCATCCCTGGAGGAACCTCTTGCAAAAGAAGTACAGGCCGCATCTCACTATGGCCATCGCCATTCCTTTCTTCCAACAACTTACTGGGATCAATGTCATCATGTTCTATGCTCCTGTGTTGTTTAAGACCATTGGGTTCAAGGACAATGCTTCACTTATGTCGGCTGTGATCACAGGTCTCGTGAATGTTTTGGCTACTTTGGTTTCCATCTATGGTGTTGATAGTTGGGGTAGAAGGTTCCTCTTCCTCGAGGGTGGCGTTCAGATGTTCATTTGCCAGGTAATTAATTCTAGCTTTCATTATACATTTGTGAATGTAGCTAGGCTGATTTTCTTCAATTAATTCCCTATAATTAAACTTTAAACTGACAAGTTGAGTAACATACTGCCACTGCAGATAGCGGTGGCCATATTCATAGGAGTGAAGTTTGGAGTGAGTGGAGACCCAACCAACCTGCCAGAATGGTACGCCATAGTTGTGGTCCTCTTCATCTGCATCTACGTGTCCGCCTTTGCATGGTCATGGGGTCCACTAGGGTGGCTCGTGCCGAGTGAGATCTTCCCCTTGGAGATCAGGTCTGCGGCTCAGAGCATCAATGTCTCAGTCAACATGTTGTTCACCTTCATCATAGCCCAAATCTTCTTGACCATGCTCTGCCACCTAAAGTTCGGCCTCTTCCTCTTCTTCGCCTTCTTTGTCGTTGTCATGTCTGTCTTCATCTACTTCTTCCTCCCTGAGACCAAGGGCGTTCCCATCGAAGAAATGAACATCGTATGGAAGAGGCATTGGTTCTGGGGCAAGTACATTCCTGATGATGATCTTCCCCCATCCGCCGCCTCCCTCGAGTTGGGCAAGAAAGGCCAACCTACTAAGCCTGCATACTGATCGGTTTATATTCGATTCAAAATTTAAATTTACTTCACATTAGGATCCGTATACTTGGAATTAATTGTATTTACTTATCAGATTAGCCTCTTCCACCTTAATTTTTTCCTATTTTTGTTCTGCTTTGTTTATATGCCAAGGGATTGGTGAAGTGAAGTTATAGCGCTTCAGGTTCTGATTTGATCATGATCTATTTTATGGTTGTGAACAGTTTTTAATGTCAAATTTATAATATTATTCAGATAAGTTCAACCACAAATGGTGAGTTGGCGGTTTGAAGAAACCACAAAATTTATGAATAATGATCTCAAATTCAAATACATTTTTCAATGGTGCAAATAAATACTAGTAATTGTTTTCAGAGATGACAGAGAAATGAAAATGAAAATGATACGATAAAAGTATGTCCAAGCCAATCGACTTGCCTTCGCGTTTGGTCCTGGGCTTGCGTGGACGTGAAGTTCGATACCTTGTGGGCTCTTCTGCTATTAAGTTCGGCCCAACTCATGAAACTTGCGTACTGAGAGCCTAATAGGGCTGTGCCTTAACAGTCTACAAAAATGAAGCATTTTCATGTAACTGTTCATTAAACAACCCCCCAGGCCCCCCGACCAAGAAAAAGTTCTTAGATGCCGATGAATATTACTTTGGGGTGTTAATATCGAAATACCCTGCGCCACTTAAATATGAGTTACGCATTGTAATGCTGGAAAGGTGAAGGGATATAAAATGCCAATTCTTAGATGGGTGCCAATAATATTTAGTGGATATCATAAATAAATAAATGTAACTTAACTATTCATGGTTGTAATACATTATCAATAATTAAAATGAAGAATTCATTATTTTTCCCAAAAAATACACGACAAACATTCATAGTTAACTTTATCAGTAAAAGACAAATTATACAATTAAAATTGTATATAAGAAAAATTGCATATATGTTATATGTGTATATTAAATTTTAAAATCTTACAATAGCTAATTCCATTATTTTTTAATGTATACAATCTTACAATAGCATCAACATTGTTAACAATTTAGCATCCGAAAAAACGAACGAAAGCTTTGATTGCAATCTGGACTGCCTCAAATAAAGAAGAGAAATAGAATAATCATAATTACCAAAAAAAAAAGAAGAGGTCATGAAAACAAAGGGGCCCACACTGTAGAAATTAGAAAATTGTTCCTCAAGTCATATTGTTTGGTGTCATTGATGACGCCATAATGGTGTGCATTTTTTCCACATTTTTGTTTTCAAATTAAAGTTATTTTAAAGAGATGCGAGGATACAATCAGATACTTCCACTCTTCATCATTAATGTTACTTTTTTTTTTAAAAAAAGAAGTAATGTAAGTAATACAATCTAGACAGCCCTTCTCACAAGGGATCTCCCTAAATGATCCTCAAAGAGGATACAAAGAAAGTCTCTGTGTGAGACTTGATTCCACACTACAGTGGAATGCAAAGTGAGTCCTAACTTTGCAAGCCAGTCGATTGGGCGATTGCCTTCTCTGAAAATATGTTTAACGATTACATGATTGAAAGTAAATGTGGATGTTGTGTATCAGGACTTGTAATCCCCATGGCGCTTGTATGTGTCCTTACACTGCTTGGATGAGGATTTTGTTATCGCTTTCGATGTGAATATTTGTGTATCCTACTTGAACTGCGGCTTCGATCCTGTTCCTCATTGTCGTTGCTTCTACAACTAATATTGAACTCGCTGACGCCTGAACAAATTTGTCTTTCTAATTACGTATGACATAACCTCCCGCTGCTTTGTGAGAAGATCTAGATCCATCAAAATTGACCTTGATGTATCCCTCTTGTGGCTTCCTCCATGTAATCTAGTATGTCTTCTTATGGTTGATGGTTGGATGACGGACGGTTGTACGGTATGTGTGAGTTTATTCCTCATATGTCATTCCGCGCTTGCTCTTTTTGTTCTTAAAAGTGTTATGACAGGATTTGATACTTTATTACGAAAAATCTTATTATTCTTTGATTTTGAAATGCTCCATAGGAGTGTGACGATTCTATCTATTTTAGCTGGTGGCTTAGACTTTTTAATATTAAACAACTAGTTTGTATTTTCGTTTGGGAGTTATTTGGTAACCTAGCAGTGATGCAATGATGGTCACTTGCTAGTTACCAAACATGTTGAGCATCATAACATCCAAAGAAAAGATGTTCTACATCCTCGATTTTTCCATTACAATGGGGACAGAGTGGGTCAATTTTCATTCCTCTATAAAGTAAATTTTCTCTAGTATGGAGGGAAGCGTGACTTAATTGCCACAGAAAGACCTATAACTTAGGCATGATATCTGGCTTCCAGATCCAACTGAATTCCTAGGCTGGGGACTTGTATAAGTCTAGTCCCTGCGCAGCCCAAGTGGCTGATTTAGTGAAAAACTCTTCACTTCCCGATAGGCCCCAACAAACAGAGTCAGATAATGGATTAAATGGTAATGGTGTTGTAGAAATTAATTGAATGCAAGAATCATTAACTAAATCTTGTAATTTAGTAATGTCCCGTTCATTGTTAGCCGAGATAACATGTGAAACTCAAAGTGAGGTATCAATACTAGAGGCGTCTCGTATTCCTATAAGGGCGGCAAGACTATCATTAGCACACCAATTATCTAACCAAAAATTAATGGTCTTTTCATCCCCAACTTTCTATCGAATACCTTTACGAAATTGCTCTCAGTTTTTTAGAATACATTTCCATGCCCAAGAATCTGATGATCTTGGTCTGACTATGAAAAAATTTTCATTAATAACGTACTTAGCTACCATTTGGTCTGCCTAGAGATTTTGTTCATTGAAAAGTTTTCAAGTCAATTTGCTTAAAAAAGCACTATTAATTGCTTTTGTTTTCGAAGGCCAAGACCTCCTGATTTCTTAGGACGACAAATTTTCATTAATGTTACTTGTACGTGGGGTATGAATTCTCCACCAAAATGGCCAATACACCATAGTCTTGATTACCTACATTAGGTAGAATTAATTCTCACCACGTGAGTACTGAACTTATTATGATCTATATATGTATGGAATCATTGATCCGCCAAAAAAAAAAAAAAAAACATTTTATGTAAATGATAATGTTTAGCTTTGTTAACATTGAATAAAGAGTACTTAGGGTCTGTTCTTTTCGTTAGGAAACAGGAGTTGAAAAATGGGTGAAGTTGGTTGAAGTGGATATTTTTTTGTTGAAGTAAGTTGAAGTTGATATATTTTTTGATGGGTAGAAGTTGGTTAAAATATTGGGTTAAAGTAAGCTGAAGTTAATATATTTTTATATGATAGGTAGAAGTTAGTTTTTTTTTTTTTTTTTTTGGATCAAGAAATCAGGGGATATTACTAAAATTGTGCTGAATGAGAAAAGTCTCTCATGACTAGATCATAGACACCATTTAGATCTTCATCCAATCAAATTTTACCGTCTTTAATAGAAAATTACAACATTTGTGAAAATCAACCCAAAACTTTGTCTCTTTAGAACCACTGGAGTCATCTTTTGACTTGTGGCCTTGGTCGGCATCCACGTTACAAATTGACAATGCCATCATCTTGAATCGTTTAAAATTATATGCACATACAAATTATATGGTCGTTTTAAATCTATAACTGGGTTATTATGAACATGTTCTTTTCGTTGGTCTTTTCTAATTTATCGACTTTAACTAATTTCAACCCACTTCAATCAACTTCTACTCACTTCAATAAAAAATACCAACTTTAACCTACTGTAACGTACCTCAACCCGCTTCAATCAACTTCAATTTATTTCAATCCACTCAACCAACTTCAACGCACCGCTTTCAAAATTTTATTCCAACTATTTTAACCAACTTTAAAATATATATCAACTTCAACGCACTTCAACCTATTTCTATAAAAAATACCAACTTCAACAAACTTTAACCAACTTCACTATTTTACCAACCCCAATTTACCAACGAAAAGAACAGACCCTATATGCGGTAATTATTTTTTTAAAAAAACTCAGCCTCAATCTCTATGGTTCTTTTTCCAAAAACGTAAAACTTCTATGACGCAAATTGCGCCAGATTGATTCGGAACACGATATCAGTGTTTTTATGTAAACATAACATATATGCTGTGATTATTATACAAGAAGGTTGTATAGATCAGAAATCATAGTAATATATTATATACAATACCTATGCAGTTTGAATTACTGCAATAAAATTACACAGTTGATTTGTCTCTCTGTCTTTTGAATACTAGATTCATTTGTTGGATTGATGACTCCATTGACAACGTGCTTATTGCGAGAACTTGTTAGTTTAACCTTGTTACGTATATAATTGATTTTGGTATGTATCATTGATGACTAAAGATTATTGTAAACAATCTCCCAATAATGAAGAAAATTATTTGAGATCAAGTTCACCAGTGTGGCTGCGTGAGTAGTGCAATAATGAAGAAATTCACCAATTAATTCGTGCGGCTTTTAATATAGGGGAATCACTGAGGGCAAGCTCACATATACTTGTCGCCCAGGACAGTGATGTGTTCTAACTCTGTCTTGGACAAGCCGATGCATTATCAAATCAAAATGAGCTGACATGAAGAAAGCAAATGAACCAATCAGTTGGATCCTGTGTTATTTGGAACTTAATCATCAAACTGAAACAAATTCTTCAAATAAAATCAACTGATGAATTATCAGTCTGATTTTGGTGGTTGATTGATGAAAGAAGCCAACTTTGAGATCAGCTCCTTAGCTTCGTTGCAATTAGGATTAAATAAGTAGAACACATGATCTTGCTCGATTGTCTCATAAAACTCTACGTCTCGCTTAATCTTGCTCTTCACCATTTCATCACAGTACAATCTCCCTCTGTCTCTCAATATATCCTTCTCAGCAACCATCAAAAGCATCCTCTTACATTCGACCCGATCCAAACATGGAGCTCCGTCAGAAAACGGGTTGATTAGCGGGTCATCACAGCCCTTGTCTGAGGGACCGACATACTCCCACCATTTATCCACCATTGCCTTCCTAGCCGGGTCAGAAAGCTCTGACCCGAGCGGGTTGGCCCCCCAGAAGTAAGGGTGGATGAGGGCAGTCCCTTCTATTCTGACTTGAGTCAGCAACCCGACCCGGGAGGCCACGTGGTGAGCTAAGGTGGCACCCGCGCTGTCCCCAGATAAAAACACCCTCTGATAGTCGGCCACCTCGTTGAGCCAGCTCTCGGATTCATCCCCGCCAGCATGGACTGCAATCCACTGGATTGCCGCCCATGCATCGTCAAAGGCGGCAGGGAGAGGGTGCTCCGGGGCTAGGCGGTAGTCCACAGAGACGAGCAATGCCCTGGCGCTCCCTGCCAAGGCGTTGCAGAACCCGTGATAGAGGGGTTCAGCTGGGCTGGCAATCAGGAAGGCGCCCCCATGGAAGTAAATGACAATTGGCAGCTTCTCACTGGTGGGGGCAACCTCTGGGCGGTAGATCCGGGCGGAAAGGCCGGTTTCGGGTCGAAGGAGGATGTCTTTGGAGGTGACCCGGGTAGATGGGTCGAACCCGGGTGGGGCTTGTTGGGTACCGGCTAGTCTCTGGACGGATCCATCTTTGTATTCAATGAGGTAAGGGAAAACGTTGTGGGCTACTTGGGGTTGGGTGGGAAGTGATGAACCCATGATTATGAGTGACTGGAAAGGGAGTTGGATTGAAGTCTTAAACAGTGGTCGCTTTTGGTTAAGAATTAAGACTTTGAAAGACGAAATAAATATTTTTTTTGGTTGTTTGGGGGGAAAGGGGGGGGGGGGGCTTTTATCTATAGAGGGAGAGAGCTCCAACCTTTTGGGTCAAGTAGTATTTATGGTCTTTTTTTTAATTCTAAAAAAGAAGAGGAGCTTCCCTAATTCAGTACCAGCAATATAGTAAAGCAGCAACAGAAGACGGTAATGTTTCAGAAAATAGTAAAATACCTTTATAGAAAGTGATGAGGTGCACACACAATCGACCATGGAGGAGGTGGAGCAGCCAGATTGTATAAATTAAATTGTCATTGCAAACAGCTCCTACGCCACAGAGGTCTCTAGTTTTCTTCTCATCCCGGCTGTTTCCTACATATATCTAGACAGCCAAGAGCCCCGTCTAATTGCTTTATCCCGTGCCGAACCATCTTCTCTTCAACATAGGTGATAATTTTCCCCATACACAGGCATAATTTGTCCTCGACACCAATCTCATACAATACACTCGAGACCTCCATCCCATATCTCGACTACTTCCATGAAGATAATAATACCTTAGAAGGGTAAACAAGCATCGAGATGAGTGACCAATTTCAGGAGCTTCTTCTGCACCAAGCTTTCATGATGCTGCACCTCCTAGTACCCAACCCAATGTCCCTATCAACCAGCACCTCTTTGATCTGAGTCAGCCCTTTGTCATAGCCTAGAGCTTTGAGACCTGGACTAGCAATCCTTGATTTAAAGAGGTCATTGAACATCTCAAAGACCTCTTCTCATTTCTGGATTGATGAAGAACGAGCTATTTTTGATGCTTTAGGCCGCATCCACGACGGCATCTTCATCCACAGGTATCGCCAAACAAACAGGTGGAGTGCTTTTCTTTTTCCCCCCCGCCATTGCAACATTCACATTCTTCATTACGTCTTTCTGAACAGATGAATGTTCAAGAAATGCTTGGGCAAGTGCCTTGAAATGGTGCATTCTACGAAGAGGACGCTCATCAGTGATGATGGAATTATCTTCAAACTATACCAACCTTCCATCAACCAAATCCATATTCTTCAGCAAATTTTGTCAATTTTGGGAAATTTGGCGGATGAAAGTGATTTGGGGTTTAAAGCAGTTCGAAAATTACGTTCTAGGATGGGTTTTCAGGTTACACTGGGTTGCTGGCTAGGGTTTAGGCGATGGCAACGAAGGTTGATTGACAGGGAGCATCATATTGGGGTTAGAGGATTCAAGATGAAAGGTATTGGTAATTGTGAAAATGCCTTTTTTTCAAAAAAAAAATCTTGTCTAAATGTAAGGAAATTCAAATGAGACCTGTGGTGAACCCTGACAAGCAACCTGACTAATTCACGCTCAGATTGAACCAAAGTAGGATGGATATCCTAAGCTGAATCAACTCATAAATGTGAAGTCGTATTGGCTCAACCTACGAAACCCCAGAAAGTTTCATGGATTTGCAGCGTGCAAATGACAGCTCCATGAGTCTATTAGCATATTGACTCCAAGTAATGCTGAGTTATGGACCCGTTAAACCTAACACCCTTTCGGATACACGGCCTAAAACTAAGGAACCAATAGTGTTGTCTTTGTGCTAAGGTTACTCAAGGTCAGTCTCAATGAAACGAGAACCTGAAGTTACTCCAAAGTCGTTTAACACGTCTCCTCAAATCCCTACAACGTCAGCTGTGTTTCACACAGCTTGAAGACAGTAACAATTGCTTCTAGTGAGGGTCACTCTTTCACAGGGCACTGCTTGAGGACAATCAGAACTTTACAAATAAGGAGACAAACTGTACAATTCAGAAGAAGAAAAAAGAACAGAAACTCTTCACAGTAGAAGAGCAAAGCAAATCGGTCTTGATTAGAGTCGCTTACACTCAATTTCAGGCCTGCTTCCACACCAGTAGAAAACTGCATTTAATTTATCTACAAGTAAATGGCAATGAGGCCTAAGCCTACTAGCACTCACGTCTCACAACCCTTTTCACTATGCAAAGCTGCATGAGAAAGGAGAATTACTCTGTTGCTTCATGCAGAGTCTGCTCCTCCCATCAGCTGTCGAGCGAGGTATCTTTCTCTTCTCTCCTTCTGAAACAGAAATTAAGCAACCCCAGGAAACACCCAAGAAAAATGAGCAGACAGTGGAAGCACAATCACAATGTTAATGAAAACTAGGGATTAGATTTTATAACTGACCCATTCATCAATAACAAGGCCTTCACCAATAATCTTCGGGCCATTATCCTCTGGGGGTTTCTTTCTTGCTTCAACCTCCGCCTCTGCCTCCACCAACTGACGGTTTAATTTCTCCAAGGCCTTGAAGAACACAACAGAAGATGATACAGAGACAACCTCTCATTTGTTTGTTGATGAACACAGAATCTTATGCACACAGAGCTTAGCAACCTTAGAGTTACACTCTTGAATTGAGTGCAATGCATATGCAAAAGAAGTTAAATCTAAAAAGAGAAAACACTTACAGCGCTAGGACGCTGCATGTCTAGAAAGACAACATGCAGTATCTGCTCTACCGCCACTTGATCCTTCTGCTCATCAAACTGCACCCATTGATTGCATAAGAAGTCTTCAGTACTTCAAAAGAAACTCCAAAATTAAGCTTCTTTGTGTATATGCCGAATCACTAGCTTAACCAGACAACACAAATGGGCCTCTATGCTTTCAGGGGAGGAGGGCAAAGGGAGGTGTTTTCAATTCCATTTAATTGCAAAGGGGTCACTTCTATTGGATGATAAACATGACAGGCATATTGCGTGCTACCAGTACAGAGAACCACATTAAGGATCGTTTAAGCCTGAAGGCCAAGATTAATTAGGCCAACAATAATAGATTGCCAAGAGGGGATCTAAGGTGCCATGAATATGTTAGAGCATAGACCCACCATTTCAGAAATATACTCCATTGGTCCTGTCACCTTAAGGCTCATGATTTTGAATTTCACCTTGCTTTTCTGCTCTAGTAATGGTTTCTCATTGTTCTCTGGAGGCTCCACAAACTTGAAGACTGAATGCATAATTTTTATGTTAAAGGAATTATATATCACACAGGAAACAAAATTACACATGACAAAGCAATACATTACCAGTTGCTGTTAAGCTGTCACGAGGAGCAAGAATAGCTCCTGGAGGACGCATGAAACAGCTTTTTGGTGCAGTTGTTTGAAACTGAAACAAAAATTCAATCATTATAGAGAAACATGTATGCTGAACTAGTAATCCAAAATTACTTCACAATAACGGATACGTGTCACTCCTTGGCAAACTTGTCAAAGAAAGTTCCACATCAGGATACGTACCTTAAAAGCTACATATGACTTGCTTGTATTTTTAATCCTGATGGCACTCTTGACCTGCTTGCCAGGTTCATCTGCAATAGTAAAATGTATGGGCAAGAGCAAAGATGAAAAGGGTACAGAAAAGCTAATGCAGAATGCCTGGATAGACCTTTGGGACAAGGATAATAGCTACCGACAAATGGAATCACATGCAATAATTTTTCATTAAGTATGTAACCTGTATTTGTTACGGATCTGTCTCATTTACATGCATAAGCAACAAACCGTAACATAGATTCACAACCGCAAACCCACACGTGCTCACAAGTACCAGTTACTCATCCACACTCACCACACCCAGTCATCACACATCCACGCACTTGAAAGAATAAAGAGAAGAAAAGGCATTCAGAATACAATTACCAGCCATTAGGTAGGCGTATAGATTAGTATGAATGAAGAACACGGTTTAGTAATTTGAGTTCGCAGAAGTAGTGGAATTCTTCTGGTCCATTATGAGTTCATGCACATAACCATGCTTGATGTCCTCTTTCCCTAGCATATTTCTAGCCCTCAAATGAGTTAACAAATTAACACAAAATAATAGTAGAGGGAAAAATACATCTCGCATGATGTTTTGCTTTCTGTAGCATGTTTCAGACATGTAATCTTCAAAGTGCAACCCTCTCAAAAAAGAGCTAAGAAAAAGTAGCAGTAATTGAACTCCAATTACTTTGTGAACCAAGAAGGAGAAGCCCTATAAACATCAAGTTAATCCACCTTCAAAGGCTTGTTGACTTTGGCATGAACTGTTGTTGCTGCTGGATACTCAGGGAACCCATCATTAGGCAGATAAATAAAAGCATTGAACATTTCCTGAAATCTCCACACATCTATGCACAGAGACAAACAATCTCCCTTAAGAGTTTGTCAACAGATATTTTGAAAATTCAAGAGAGCAATATAATAAGAATGTGAGGTCTAAACACTGCTTTTCCCTGGAGAAATCATTTACAGCAATATCCTATCACAGGAGCAGATGACAACGGTTTAACGGCAAAGCTCTGAAGGTCATGTGTCAGTTGTCAAATGAAAATAAGCAATGTTAAAATTGTGAGCTAAATTTACCTAATCCCCTTTGGGAACTACATCTTAAATTAGTAATTGAAAAATGTAACCAATGGTCCTCCTAAGCCTTCCCTAAATCAGGGTTACCCATAAACCATTGACTGATTAGGATTCCTTCCATAAGAAACTGGAAAGTCAAATATCACATAGTCAAGCATAGAAACGACCAAAAGCAAGAAAACACTTTCAATCAAGCTACTAGTCTTCTAGAGCTCTACAACCAAAGAATCCAAGTGCCAATATGTTGCTCTGCACATTCCTCGAAAACCATAAGAATTAACGATATTAAAGGCATATCCTTCTGAAATGTGACCACATTATACTCAGAAAAGTTGCCTAAACATTTCATGAAAGAGAAGATAAACAAAGCGGTAAAAAGATGATCACTTAACAACCCGCAAAATTCTGCGATCAAATAACCCAAGTACATCAGGAAATTCTAATAATTATTTCATAACATGCGCAAAAGCTTACAAAACTACTAACAAAAGTTCTGATCTTGCACAAATATCACAAGAAAAAAGAAGCCCACTCTGCCCATCAATAGCGTTCACTAATTCACAGAACAAATTGAAGAGGAAATAACCCAAAATTTTGAATTAATTCTTAAAATGAACATGAAGAGGACCCATACAGCCAGACCCATGATTAACATAAGAATCAAAACCCAACTCTCGGAATCATCAGATCAAAAGAAAGAAGTAGAAACAAAGTTGAACTCAGCTAGACAGAGAAAGAAGAAGAGAGGGCATACAGGGGAAGTAGAGCTTTGTGGCAGGATCAAGGCGAAGACGACGTCGTGTGGGCATAAGGGATCTAGCAACAGAAGAAACAGAGCTACTTGAATGAGAATTAGAATTACCCCCATCACTATCTGGGTTCCCACTGCTTTTGCTGCGACTCATCCCTGAATAAGAAGTAGAAGAAGAAGAAGACGAAGTTGATTGAGTTGCATGGCGAAATGGGAGCTTGAAAAAGCTCCAGACTTTGCCTTCTGATTGCTGGGACTGTGATTGTTCATCAGTTATTGCCATTTTGGAAGTACCATTCAAAGGGTTTTGGCTTTGTGCCCGGAATTTGAGAGGTAATTGTTGGGTTTCTCTTTTTGTTTTTGGTTTGGAGCGACTTTCGAATGAGTGAAGTCCTCTTTTGGTGGGAGAAATTGCAATGGCAATGCGACACTTTGTTTTTGGGACACGGGTGGCCCGGAGTGGGGGACGATCACAGAGTTGATTGCGGATTTATTTTTTTCCTAAATAACCTTCTTAATTCGATCTTATACTCTTATGTTGCATGAAACTTGTTTTTTCGGTGATTTTACTACATCAAACCTTCTGTACTATATTTTAGTGTATTGTTAAACTTTCACCGTCGTGCATGTATTTTGAGTATAAAATTAACGTCATGTATTTATCCGTATAAAAAATCATAATTCATTTCGTGATTACGCAAGATCCGAGGAAGGGTCCATCCCAAGGAGTGAATGCCTACATTCACCACTTGGGGTGGGGTCCTTCTCCGAACCCTGTGCGAACACGGAATGTTTGTACACCGAACTGTCCTTTTAAAAAATCATAATTCATTCATAAGTTATTTATGCAACTTTGTAACAAAAAGATATTAAAAATAAAACAAAGACGTGAAGTAACATTAATAATGGATGAATAACCACTCACATCCATTATATTTATAAGAAATCTTTTGCCCATTGATCTCCTATTACAACAATTAGTTCTCGAATGCATCATTGTTGGCATGAATAATTGTTATTAATGAAATCATAGTTGGTGTACTCGGAGTAGGAAAAGGGATAAGCCAAAGCCAAACGGACAGATTACGCGGGAATTAACCTGAATCTATCCCCACCTTGACGTTGAAAGCTTACTTACCAAGTGATAATTAATTAATTAGGTGGCCTAATATTAAGGTTTTGCCTCTGTTTCCTCACCTTCCTACTCAAGTTGGCGATGGATTCATCATTTTTGTTAAATTAGGGTAAATGGGTTGCCCCCAATGAGGCCCTATCACAAGCCCAAATTAAGCCCTTGATATACCAAAACAAAGCAAAAAAATCCAAGAAGAGGGATGGAAAGTAAATCAAAATTGAAGGTCGTAAGTATCATCGTCTTCCCATTGTAGGACAGCAGACCCAATATTTTGGTCCCTTTTGAGCTGATCTTTCAAGAACCAATCACAAACCCTCCCTGCATTTAGCTCCTCAATTGAACACCCTTCTTGCTCTGCTATTACTCTCAGCAAATTCACTGATGATATCTGAATTAGCAAAGCTAATATCATTAAAAGCCACATACATTCAAAACCATAATCTCATTTTTTTGGGTATTGATATAATGAGATTCAAAGAACAAATAGCATAACCCAGTTCCAAAAATGAGGCCCAAGTCACATTGACTTACTAGTGTACTCATAAGAACCAATACCCCAAATGAAGACCCAAAAAAAAAAAGAAAAAAAGTAAACGAGGAGATTCCAGCCCAAGTTTGCTGTTGGATTTTCGCATTTTCATCCATTTGCTAATTTTGTTGGGCCAGGCCCAATGATCATGGGAGGCTTATTAAGGTTCCGTTTGGTCATTCGAAAATTTGGTAGAAAGAAAAGTTCAAGGAAAAAAATATGAAGGAAAAAAAGTAGGGAGAAAATGAGTTTTTTTCTTTTGTTTGGATTGAGGAAAAAATGCAAGAATTTGGATGAAAAATTTGAATGTTGATGAACTACTTGAATCATATTGATGTAATCTAAACAATATAAGGTTGGAGGAGGTTGGAAATTTTTCTCAAACTTTCCTCACAATTTTATGAGGAAATTTTGTCACTTGTTTCTAACAACTTTTTCACTTAACTTTCCTCTATATTTTTTTCTTTGTGATTTTCTTTAAACTAAACACAAGAAAAAAAAGTAACTTTCTCAAATTTTCTTCTTTCTACCAAATTTTCCAAGGTTCAAACGAAGCCTAAATATCTAGCAATTTTCCTCACATGACAGTAAACCTAGGACTCATTCGGATATAACTTTGGTTAAATTTTAGACCGGGCTACATTTGGGTCACTGCAGTTTTGATTCATGTAGATCAGATCGGTTTTTTTAGGCTGATTTCATATTAGTTACTGTTTGATCCAATAAGTTGTTTTGCAAAACATAACAATCTCGAGAGAAAAGTTACGGTGGACTTGGTTTGAGCTACGTTAATTTTGGTTTCGATTCATACTGTTTCCTTGTTTCCGCGTTATATTGGATATATGATCTGCATCCAAGTCATTCAATTTGAACTTTGGATCCGTTTTACAAGGCCTATACAAGACTTATCTTTGATGGACACCTATTGATCATTCAGTTACTTCGCATCAGCTTTACTTCTGTTTTGTGATATCAACTATCTTGCATATATAATGTGTAGGGAAAAACTAATCTACCTTTTTCAAAAAAAGCCCTCGATATCCATGTCGCTTAAGTTAATTTTCAAATAACATCAATTTTACAAGTTTCATATCAATTGAAATGTTAATTAGACCAATTAAGGATGAAAAAGGATATCACCCAACTGATTTGATGAAGTTCAATGGACCAAAATTACATTAGATATTCAACTGAATCACGAAAGTAGGAAACCATATACACAATCCATTAATTCACAGATATACATATTGCAACGCGCAATAATTGTGTTTGTGTAATCTAAACAACAGAAGACCAATCACGATTATCATACATGAAATGCGATGCAAGTGTGGAAGATCGATTAGAAGGGACCCCAAGAACTCAGAAACATGACAGTCCGAAGAGACTCCTCCTCTTTGAGGCGGAGCTTCTCGGAGGCAGAGGCGGCGAGACCGGCCTTAGCCCTGTTGGAGAAGCGCCAGCTACACGGTTGGCCGTGGGTTTGGCGGCCGCTTGTTAAACCGGAGGAAGACGTCTTCCCTGATTTGGAGCCTTGCAATGCCGCCGATCTTAGGCTTGTTGCTGCTGCTTGGTACACCATCTTCCCCACATACCTCAAGCTCATGATGATTTCTTTCTTTCAGATATTCAATATATGTGTGCAATTTAAGTTGAACTTCTGGATAAATTTTTCTGAATTTGGTTGGGTGTTTGTGTTTTACATTTGTGGGCTATTATGATATCAAACTGTGGAGGGTTTCAGATTTAATTACGCGATATTTATAGGGGAAGTTGCCAGTTGGAAATTAAGAGAAAAAGGTGGGAATAATCACCAAAAGGAATACAAACTGCTGAAATTAGATGTTGGCATTTGAGGAAGGAGAAACTGGATTTACGTCAACTGTTGGCCGCCAGGCACTTCTTCCCCCTCCTCTTTTTTTTTTTTTGGGGGGGGGGGGTCTTTTGTGGGGTATATTATATTAATCCTCTGTGCAAAAAATGGCCGCATACACATTACACATGGCGTTAAAAAAAAAGTAAAATAAAAAGAGAGAGAGAAGAAAGATGTGGATGATTCAGTGGGCCACAATTTGGACGTGGAGCTTACACATTTGCGGCTAAGAGATAGAAATGCGAGGTTGGACTTGGACTGCTGAACAAAGAAATAGTGGAGTGGATAAGCATCAACATTCAAGATAATCGGCGAAGATTCCAACAGACATACAATGGAGCAAAATTAAATATCTTAATTAAATATCCTAATCAAATTCCTACTGTGCAGAGGCAGAACTCGAAAATCTTCAGCACAATTTTTTTGGGGGGTGTACACAGTATATAATTAATCAGTTAAAATCGTCAATCAAATTTTAGTAATAATTTTGTCTTCTCAACAAGAAACGAGAACAATAATTTATGAAAGTTTAATAATATTACTCTTACATCATACATGACCGCTCAGTACAATAATCATAATTCAATGCTTTGTCATAATAGCACGAAATTTAATTAGGTAATAAGCCGAACGGAGTACTTGGAGGAAAAGAAGAATGTCTTGCCCTTTTTTTAAAAAAAAATACCCTTTTCACCAAACATTCCCCAATACATTACTATCACAGTATTCAAAATATTCATGAGAAATACAAAGATGAATAATTACTTTTGTTTCCAACTAGAAGTGACTAGCATCAAAGTTAGAGCAACAAAGCTTCTTCAAATATATGAAATATGAAAACCTTCCCTCGTAAAACAGCATACAAATTAAACTTGCATACAGGTTTCAAAATTAAGATCGATTTACACGCTGAAGCATGAAAAAGTTAGAGCCAGCAAGTATTGTACAGATAGCAAATTACAATTATGTACATAGGACCATGTCAATTAGGACCCCAGCAGCTTAAGAACATGGCGGTGCGAAAAGAGTCGTCAGTGGCCTGGATGGCGCAGCCCTCGAGCGCCTTCGCACCGATGGCTGAACAAAGCGGGGTAGTGGGCGGCTCAGCCGCAGATTGGGCGCCCCTGGTGGAGGCAGGTGGCGGTGATTCGCTGGTTGGTGGTGGCGCCTCCCATGAACCCGGCGCCCGGTGCATGAACAGCCTCCCTAAGTATGGCCTGAAGCTCATATAGTGTAGACTAGACTGGTGGCGTTTTTTGGTATTTGCTCAAGAGCTTCACGAGTCGGTGAAGATATACATATGACCGGCACAGAAGAATATCATGATGTACCATGTGTATGTGTGCGTGATTACCTTTTTATAGTACTCATGCTCTTAATTAGGTAAACTATAATTTTTGCTTTTTTTTTTTAAACAATGATTGAAATTAATTGTTAGAGTATAAAATATATTTTTTGGGCTTTAATTACTAGTTTAAATTTTTAGATGAGTTGATTCTTCATGATATCAGAGTTTTTTTGAACAAAATGTTTGAGCAGGTTTGAATTTCGATGATTTATATATTAATTTATTATGCAAGATTAGATGAGCTTTTACAACATTGACATTTCAGTTACAAATGACATTCACGTGAAGAGTCTAGAATATGATGTCTATTTTTGAATTTAAACTCTCAATTATTAGTTGAAGTTATTCATTTGGTTGATTTTTTATCAACATCAATAGAGCTAATTAGGGATTGATCTTTGCTAATATAAAATGTAAACTTTTGTTTGAGTTAATTGATGGCTTGTATAATATCTTCGCTCTGTGAAAATATTGTTAGGCATGTACACAGTTTCATTAGTAAAGTTAATTGATTGCTTCCGTTATTGTAAATAACAGGCCAAATCTCATCTCATTTCACAAGGCACCTTCTAAGTTTCTAGTATGTTTTTCTTTTGGGGTCCATGTTATGTCACATTAATAAAATGAGCAGCTTAAACCATATTTGAAAATGACACCTCACTCAACCTAATTTGAGTTGTACTGATTGAGGTCCAATTGATACAAAATATCACTTCTTTCCCAAAATTAGGTCGGTTTGACCAACTTTGATATTTTTATTTTTATGAAATTAGCAAAATTATTTTATATTGAGAATATTCTACAAGAGACTTTTCTAATGGTAGTGGTTGCGTATCGAGAATTAAAATAGTTTCTGATAAATTACGGTCAAAATACTTGAAAGTGGACAGTTTTTTTGAGACAGGGGAGTATACGAATTCATTTGCAAGTGTGTATATTTATATATCTTGTGTCCTTCATAAGCAATGGTCTATATGGTGAGATTTTAACCTGAATGTGTAGCATCGAACTCAAAACATTTTACAACTAAACAACATGACCAAATTGAAAGTACAACATTGGCCGTGATTACAACAATCTAATTCGGTATTGAAATACATCTTGGTAATTATGTTGCCAAATTAAAATCCAGTCAATATATACCTACGCAAGTAGGTAATTTCCTTATGTATATAATATTTGCATCCCAAGGGGGGGAGTCCTTACGTACGTATAGATATACTTGCAAACATGTGATCTACCCAAGGATAATGGATTTTTTGGTTGCAATTATAAAGCTTGGTCTAGTCTGGTGACGAGTAGTTGGGAATCAAGTCCTCAAGAATAGGTATGTGCAACGGTGGGGGATGTCCTTACTCTGAGGGATTTGGCCAACCAAGTTATATAGCCCTTAATCTTGGGGAAAAAAATTTTATTTTTTGCCACCAGCTTTTTTAAAAAAATTATTTCGCAAGTAAGGAATTAATGAACCTAATACATACTAAAATCATTAGCCCGAGATTTTTTTTTGGTTTTTTTTTTGGCGGGGGGGAGCCACTTGGATGAAGTCTATAGCCCCTTTTCTATGAGCGAATTTACTCAATTCGAGAAGAAACCGTATAATGTCACTGGCAAGTACGTAATATGCATATTAGTGATGTTTGTTGACAAAACTTTATCTTCATATCTTGTTGTGCTATTAAAAAATTGAAACGAATAAAAACTTAAATTATATTGTTCATTTTTTAATAAAAATAAGTTAATATATCAAGAAAAAGATTCTTTTTTTAAATAATTTTTAAAAACTATACACATGAATTAAATTGTTCATTTTTTAAAAAGAAGTTAATGAAAAAAATGATTCTCTTTTTTACTAGTTTTAAAAAACTATCCGCATATCTAAGTGGGACTTCTACAAATGGAAACAATAGATATTGTTGTTTTAACTAAAAGCATCATGCTTCTATTGAACTTTGACTTCAAAACACCAGATGGTGCAATCTTTTTAAAATTGTCTTTCATAAGTACATATATTAATAAACAGACATACCACTTTAACAGGTAAAAATTATTCGT
The DNA here is from genome assembly GCA_029747015.1 of Carnegiea gigantea. Taxonomy (NCBI): domain Eukaryota; kingdom Viridiplantae; phylum Streptophyta; class Magnoliopsida; order Caryophyllales; family Cactaceae; genus Carnegiea; species Carnegiea gigantea. The sequence continues at coordinate 249,093 of JAKOGI010000446.1, read as the reverse complement.
ACAAGTTACAAAGTAGAAACAAGAGGTTCTGTATTATATTTACAGCCTATTGATGCAGTCATAACTTTTTTTCTGAAGCAAAATCAAAGGTATTTTCAAACAATCAAATAATTACTACCCTCTCAATCCCTACTCAAACCTTGTAATTGAAGTTCAATTTTTCATATTAGAGTATCTTTTTCTAATAAAAATACTATCAATACTCCAACTATGTGGGTTCTTTTCAAAAATTAAGAGAATAAAATTTAGGTCCTTTAAAATACCCATATGATAAAGTTATGAGTTGCATATCTATTTTAAAATTTAAAATAAAACTTAAAATAATAACGATAATAATTTCTTTTAACGTAAGTCCTATTTTGATAAAATTGTGAATCACGTGATCACGATACAAAGCCGAATCAATCGTACTATTTAGTTCTATAAGTCACATGAACATGACAGTCCAATCAATCAGGCATCAGCCTATTTGTTTCTTCGTAAGGATAATTGATTACGTTTTGCTAACATTATGAGGGAGGGGTGATCGGGGCCTCAACAGTGTTGACTTGCTGACATTGTGGGCCTCAACACAGTGCAAGCCTTCGGGCTTGGACCGCAATTCCGCTGTCAGCATTTAGCACAGTGGTCCATTATGTGATCAGAGGAGTCCCTCAAGCCATCCGCCGAATGCATTTCATCGCTTCAAAGGAGAACTATAAACATATACCATCACTTATTGATATTTTTTTTTTCCATAACGTAATTTAATTATTTATTTATTATTTTGACATTATAAAAGAGCACCTGTAACGTGGAGATGTAATCATAACGAAAATTAGAGTACTATCAACAAAAGTCAATTCAAGACATATCTATAATAAATATTAATGGTATAGATTTAATGAAGATACATATATTATTGGTCGTTGTCGTAGTATGATGTTTAAGTTTTAAATTTGTATCTTTTTTAAATTAAAGAAAAATGAGTCAACAATAACTCTATTTTAAAAAAGAATAAATATTTCATATATTAATAATTAAGGAGCTATTTGACTTCAACTGATTAAAAATTAATAAAAATATATTTCAGGACTTGACCTCTTTTGTTGCATGCATATTAAAAAAGACTTTGATAGCAAAGTCAAATACCCCACAAATTTTCTTTGTTTTCATTAAAACCCTTTATAACAAGTGGAAATTAAACCCTATTCTTTTCATTTAAAAAATGAATACTCTATTAATAATGTGAGGATATTTTCTCATGGGCCAATAATACAAAAATAAATATAGTATAGACATCATTGTTTTTATTTTAAATGAGTCAGCAACAGCAATACAATACAGAAGGAGAAAGGAGAGATCAAACTTAAGATATAATAAATCAAATTTATTATCTTAGTAAGATATTGACCTTAAGTCTTGTTATTTAAAAAAAAAAAAAAAAAACTGTGTACCGTTTAATGAGCCGACTTCGGAAATCATATGCGTAAGGGGGGGGGGGATACAGGGTTCGACTATCTGTTTTTTTTTTTTTTTAAAAAGGAAAAAACTTTGGAGGTTAACCACTCGTTGGTGATGAAATTTTCTGCAATTGTTCAGGGAAGCTCCCTTGTTACTCCTCGTTTCCGGTCGTTTCTCTCTCAATTTATAATTAAAAAACAACCTTTGCTTAATCCTCTGATTTACTTCATAATCCAGATTTCTTCCTTCCCTTATTATAATATAATGCTCAATTCAAAATCTAGATGTCTTCATTGCCCCTTTCTACTCCTAATTTTTCAATTCGACATCCCAATCATTTCAATTTTAGTTTACTATTTTTTTCAGCAAATTTGGGTTCGAGATCAGGGATTTATCCTTCAATTTTGAGACAGCTCGAAGCTGCTGTCAGTGGGTACACTTGATTTTGGTCAAATTCGATTTCTCTCTCTTCATAAATTTTAGGGTTTAGCTTTGGGTCTTTGTCGATCTGTCTCGTCTTTCCTGCTTTCACATATCACTCAAGTAATCTAAAAGCCTGGGCAAAAGCATCAAAGAACGAGTAAAAATTCCTTGCGTAGAATCTAAAATTCCTGATTTTTTTGGGGTAATTTGTTATTGTAGCTCTCAATCAACGTAGTCATAGTCACAGAGACCCGCACGCAAGCTGGACTTTATTAATGAAGCGGCCAAGCCAACCGATTGGGTTGTCCAACTTAGGCGCGTACAGGTCAAATCCTTATCATTCCTTTTTCCCACCAGTACTGTAAACCAAAGTGTTTCATGTTGGGATTGCCATATACGAGTCTCTCCCCTTCATCAATCAAGTGCGTGTCTTGCTTCCTCTTCTCGTTCTTTTCCCTGTTTCTGAGGATAATAGTTGTCTCAGCTTTGATTGGGGTTCATTTCTTTTCATAAATTTATCTTCTGGGTTGTGTTTGTTTGGCCGTTTTGAATGATCAAAGGAGTAAAGTTTTGATCTTTTTGATTTTATGTTTCCTGGGCAAGAAAGCAGAAGATGGCACCAAGTTGGTTGTTGGTGGTTACTGTTCATTTGGTTTTCTTGCTGTTCAGTTGAGTTCGTCAAGCAATTCAGTAAAAAGAAAGCTCCAGGTTCGTGCTTTTGAAGGCTGTTTTACTCTTGGAATGTGAAGGGTTATGTGCTTTTGAATTTTCATTGCTGGCACTTTACTTGCTTTTTATGCCCCGGAGAGGATGACTGTTGTGAAATTTCAGGTGCCCCTTTAAGTGGTTTAAAGAATGTTTGGTGGGAAATTCTTGTTGAGGGTAGGCAAAATTTGTGCTTGGTCTATTGTGTTTTTATGATAGAAGAGAGAAAGATGCAACGGGTGAGGATATCTTCACAGCATTCACCTGTTTATAAGCTTGGGGGTTCTCAGCTGTCATTGTCCCCAAAATTTAGGGTGGCTGCAATTGAGTCAACATTGTTAGATCCTTCCAAAGAATTGGAGTTAGCCATAAATGGACAGCCCCTTATTCCAGGACTTCCTGATGATGTAGCTCTCAATTGTCTCCTGAGGCTTCCTGTTCAGAGTCATGCTGCTTGTAGAGTAGTGTGCAAAAGATGGCACCTGTTGCTTGGCAGCAAGGAGAGGTTTTTCGCCCGGAGAAAGGAGGTAGGGTTCCATGATCCTTGGTTATTCGTCTTTGCCTATGACAAATGCACTGGAAAGATACAATGGCTGGTTTTTGACCTTGTCCATTTCTCTTGGCATACTATTCCTGCAATGCCCTGTAAGGATAAAGTTTGCTCCCATGGGTTCAGGTGTGTCTCTCTAGCAAATGAGAGCACTCTTTTTGTCTGTGGGGGCTTGTTATCCGATGTTGATTGCCCGCTTGATGTAGTGTTGAAATTTGAGGTGCATAGGAACCGCTGGATGGTGATGAATCAGATGATGACTGCCCGATCCTTTTTCGCTAGTGGGGTGATTGATGGGATGATATATGTGGCAGGGGGTAATAGCTCGGATCTCTTTGAGCTGGATTCGGGTGAGGTTTTGGACCCTGAAAACGGATGCTGGCGCCCCATTGCCCGCATGAGACTGAACATGGCCTCTTATGATGCAGCTGTTCTCAATGGGAAGCTTCTGGTGACTGAAGGTTGGTTGTGGCCTTTCTTTGTTTCCCCCAGAGGTCAGGTGTATGACCCAAGAACTAACGAGTGGGAGAATATGGCAATTGGATTAAGAGAAGGGTGGACTGGGTCAAGCGTTGTTGTGTATGGGCGTCTGTTTGTCGTATCGGAACATGAGAGGATGAAGCTTAAGGTCTATGATGGGGATTCTGATTCATGGGATACTGTAGAAGGGCCTTCTTTGCCAGATCAAATATGCAAACCATTTTCAGTCAGTTCTTGTGATTCGAAAATCTATGTTGTTGGTCGGAACCTTCATGTAGCTGTGGGCCAGATTTTGAGAGTAAACCTAACAAAGAAGAAATTGAGCTTCGCTGTTGTGTGGAATGTAATAGATGCTCCTGAGGCCTTCTCTCACTTGACACCCTCTAGTTCCCAGGTCTTGTTTGCTTAGGTTAGTGGTATTGACACTGAGTGCATTGTCTTCCATGTTGTCGAATTGTCTGTAATTATATATTGCTGTTGTTTCTGTGGATTTATCATCGTGTTGTGCTGAATTAGCGCCTGCCTTTTTTTCTCTTGTTAAAAAAAAAGGGTGATACTCATCAGTTGAGAGATTGCGTAGTTTGTTCTCTGAGTGTACTTATTCAGTACCCAAATGTATGTACTCCCATTGTATATGATTAACGCTTTGAGCATTATATATGTCTGTATATATTGAAGGTTTCCCCGTAGCCTTTTCATGCAAAGTCCATGAGAAACACATCAATGAGATGTCAATGATCCAATTATTTGATTGGCACCTGTATTGTAACTGGAATGGAGAAGTCTGTATTCTTGTACCTACGACTCAAGTCAATTTCCCTATTCTGGAATTCCTCCTTCATCTTTTGAAGAAAAAAACCTCTCTGGTATATTAATTGGGTGAAGGAATTTATTTGAAAAAGAAGCACCGAAGTTGTAGTGGTATATGGTATCTGCTTATGGACGCTACTTTGACCTGATTTTGAAGACCACTAACTACCATGAGTGGCTGCAAACATGCTAGGACAGATATGCTAGTACGTATTTGAAAGTGTATGAATGGATGTGGTATTTTTTTGGCACAACTAGTGGGCTGGAAAGAAATCTCGAGTCTCAAAACACTCAGATATTACTAACATTACCAACCTGTATTCTGAGACCACAGTAATTGATTCAATTCAAGGAACTCTCAAGTTGATAGCAGACTGAACTGCCCTCTTTTAGTCAAAAAAAACTCTGCAATTTTATTTTGGGGGCGAGGCTGCTCAGAACCAAGTCCCTACAGCTCCACTGTAGGTTGGCGTGGACCTGCGCTTTTGATATTACACGAATAGTGATGACAATAAGAAGAAAAAAAAAAAAAAATACATAATTTGCATTCCATGGTATTTGCACAATTGCATCCATAGCTAGGTTCAATATCAACTCAGACATCAATGTTTTGTGCCGCTTCTGTTGGATGATGCACCAATCTTTTTGCCTAATTAGCAATTGCATTACACCTAGGTATAACCATGATGCACCAATATGTTTGCCTGGGATTGTAGTATGACGTCTTCCACTTTGGGTTATTTAGCCTTTTTGACTTGTTCTCTCTCTGTCGGAGTCTATGGTCGTCTATATGATTGGCTCATCCTTATGATTGAAATTGGTTGCCTGTGCATTAGAGTTCCTGTCGTATTGATCATTTGTTGGCCCTTGGAGTAGTGGTATGGTCAATGGTGCATGTTATTGTCCTTTCACTTTACATTAATAGTAATGCTCTGAAGGTCCGTTTCAAGATTTGCATTAAAAGCTGATCCGTTCTGCATATATAGAAGATGTGCATATCACATGTGGGATTCTTATAGATGATAATCTAGGTTTTCCAGAAAGAGTGCCATTGCTACTTACCCTGAATGTGTTATGCTGTACTTTTTGATTGAGTGTTGTCATATTGTTTTCTGGCCAACCTGCCAAGCTCTATCAAATGAGGATGTTACCATGAGGGATCGGCAATCCGATTGAAAAGCCAAACCGGTTAGAATGGGTAAGCTCTTGGAAGTATTCCTTCTAATGGGATAATATATTCCCCGCCATGCCCGGTACTTGAAGAAGGGCAGCATTGGCCACTGGGTGTCTTGTATTGTATGAAGTGATGGTAAACTCTTGAATTTTCCATTGGACCCTGCCCTTTTCATGGTACGTCTGAACTGTGGATGGTTCCGGATTGTAGTGGATAGTGGAACTAAAGCAAATTATCTCATTGAACTGTTTTCTTGTGAAATAAATGGAATAATAGGATTGTAAAACTAGGAAGTGAACGCCTTTCAAATAAAAATTGTCTCACAAAATACAAATAGCTGGAAGTGATTGACTGAACATGGAAAAAGGCACTTTCTTTTGATCGATGTCAAGCAGGCTACATGTTCCTGATAGAACCATTCTTTGTCTGATGAATTCAGGCTTGGTCTACGACCTCTACACTGTGTTCTGTTCACTTGTTTTTTGATGTTGCAAATAATCTTCTTAGATAGGTATGTCTCACCCCCAAAATCAAGATTTCCCTCCTGAACTCCTGCTAGATGTTACGTTTTGTAGTCATTCATTCACCTGCTCCCATTTTTTGAGTTATTGTTTATTTAACTTGTACACAACCCTACATTTCTTTCTTCTCACTTTGGTCTTTGGAGGTTTTCCTACACTCAGTAGTTTTGGCCACAATTAATGCTGACTGCTGTGATTGAGTCATGATCATAATTCCAATTTCTGCTTGTTTTCTCATTCTGAGATATGCCTGTTATGACTATTCTGTTGGCTTCTCTTCGTTTATCTTTAACTATTACATTAATATTCACTTCAAAGCTTGAGATTCACTTTGTGGACTCCTTGGAATATGCATATGATACTGAGGCACTAGATCCTGGAGTTGGAACAAGAGGATTTTTAAGGATGGCAGGGCCTGCTGTTTTGTATCAGGTATGTCCCTTGGCTGCTCTAGATTATGTTATTCTGATTCAATTAGTGAACATTTCTATCATGCTCTACCAGAGAAATGTATTTCCAATATTGTCAAACTATGGAGAAGCAAGAAGGGGGGGGGGGAAGGTACCTCTCGAATGGAGGATGGGTTTGGAGAAAAGTACTATTGTTGTTGAAGACACATATGAAGTGTATGAATATGGTGGGGGGAAGGGAGGAATGTTACAATTTGCTAACTGATGTGAAAATTTAAGATTGAAGCACATTTGAGATGAAAAGATTTTGTGATGTTTTCAAGCATATACCCATAGTTTGTCAGATAAACTGAATTGAATATATTGTGAGCTTGTAGAGTACAATTTGTCTGAATTAAAGTATCATGCCAGGGTTGTAAAGTAGAATTTGTTTTGTGACCCTAATGGTACTCTTTGTCAGTATATACATTTGCTAGGGAGATTGGAAAAGAGTGAAGAAGGAAACGTGAAACCTAAAATCCCGATGACAGAGACTGCTTTGTAACCGTACTGGAGCTTCAACTATGTGACGCTGTGACCAGTCTTAGCGTTGGACTTGATAGTTTTCTGAGAGTTTTGTGCATATTTATGCTGTCACTAATTTTCAGTTGAGACCAGTCTCATGAGTTGCTCATTTGAGATTGACCTTCTTTTATAATCTTGTTTAAATAAGCTGCGGTTGGGTAAGATAGTCTTGCCCTAAGACAAGCTCCTAGCTCATGAAGGCGTAAGCATACTTAAACCATATCAGAGTGTGGTATGTCTGATATGGGTACATTGGGAGAAACTGAATTTGTCATACTATTTTCGCTGGTTTCTGATTAATGTCATTATATTTGATTTCATTTTCAGGTTGGCTAGTAGTTTACAGTGGAATGTCCATCAGTTTTCCTCACTTCCTGGTGTGTGTTTTGCATTATTGAGAACCAGACATGGGTTCATTACCCGTTTTAGTATGACTACAAGGGCATACCTGGAGAGAATCTCAGCTAACTAATTCTTCATCTCACAGCTTGCTGTTGCAGGTATGCTGAATTTCTCTCAAGTTACATGCATTCCCAGTTATTTGCTTCTTTGTTTGGTCTGACAGACTTAATATCACCTTCAAAGGCGCCCCCCCAACGGGGGCCCCTCTGGAGGCAGGGACTGGAGCCCCCTAATCTAATACAGATGCAGGAGTCCGGAGTCAATCTGTGGTGTGGTCCCAACTCTGAACCTGGATATGGATATCAGCATTTTGTAGCAGTAGATAGTTCATCTTGAACAAGAAAAGTAAGTGCCCTTGTTGGGAATGATCAACTAATTATTGTATATATAACAATAAATGAAACTGAACAACGCGGTAGTTGTAGCATCTCTCAAACAAGAAGAGGTTCAGGAGAGAGAGCATCAGCTTCTTCTTGGTCTAGTCAATGCCATGCATGAGTCCTCATGATTCAATCAGTAAGGTTTATGTAAATCAATGTTGAAAATTTTGATCTTTCAACAATTAGGTGTTTCGCTTTTGGGTACTTTATTCCACCTTGAAAATTCTAATATTATGCAAATTTCTACTTTTTTGGCCGACAAATTGAAATTGCTACCCAATAATTCTGCAAAGATTGACAAATTCAAAACCACGAAATTATTATCCTCATGCATATTAGAAAATGACTGATTTCATGGTCTTCTGAATTACTCTCTGTTAGGTCGGTCGAAAATCTCCCAATAGGTTCCTGGAAAGAGTGATAAATCTGACCGTGGAAGGAAATTATTGCAAATACAGATGTGCAGCACTTAACTTGAAATTTATGTGTACAAGTACAATTATCAAAATTTAGAATTATCAGAGATACGTGATGTTGTGTGCACTAAAGGATACTCATGTCGTTGCCACGTCATGCAGATTCTAGCATCACACTAATGTTGATAATATGGCAGACCCCAAAATATTTATGCATGGGATGTGTATATATATATTATAAAAATTGGTAAAATTTTAGGAGTTTGTCATCAAAGATTTGGGTTTAAATTTTGTCAATTTTACTTTTGTGTCGTCTTATTTGTCGCATAATTATTATAACATTGTATTATGTTATATTTCAACTACCAATGATGCCAAACTTCATAGCAAGGCAAAAATTAATATTGAATAATATGATGTTAATGAACGCTCTTCTACAAGTTGTACGTACAGCAATTCAATATTAAGAATGTTAAGGTATGACTGCAAAAATGAGGCATGATTATATGCCTCTCTCGAGGTTTTAGGAACTTATTTTTTAATATCTTTACGATCATTATGAATTACGAATTTATACAAGTCAAAATTTTGAAATTCAAATAAGTCGACAAAGTTTACTCTTTAGAGTTAAACAAGGTCTCTTAAATTACCTACGTATATTAGAAACTTAGTCCTATTGCCGTACTAAGTGTTCAGTGCACTAGCACCCCCCCCCCCCAAACTATGTCTAGTTAACATATGATTAAACAACGATGACATCAGTTGAGAAATTCATGTCCTAATTAAGTCAACACTTACTAAATTACTCGTCTCTTTCAATTAATTGAAGATCTAGTCAAGAAGTTAGGCAATAAGCCAGCTATTACCTGAAGTTTCTTCTTTGTACTTCTATCATAATAAGCGCCTGTAATTAACTAATCACGAAGTTTTCAAAAATAGTGGTAGTTTCAAGTCTCAAGCCTTCATATCAAGTTTCCCTGCCTGATTGGAAATGGGTCGTCTGATTATCTCCTTAACACTACCTTTTTTTTTTCTTTTTTTTTTTGGGTCAAAAGGCAATATAACAAACGGGCTTAGCCCGGCAAGCTTCGTTTACGAGCAAGCACGGCTAACTCACGGGCTTCCCAGACTAGAGGCATGGCAACTGTGACAATACAAACATAAGCAAAAGTACGAGACAACTGCTACAAACAGACCGTCAACTAGGAAACAACATTGGAAGGAGTCTCAGATACCCAAAAAAAAAACAAAAAAAGATACAAGTTTTCTGCTTAGAACATACATACAATTACGCGAGACCTCCTTTTTCTGCAATGTTCTGGTATCAGTTCTGTTTAATCTTCGTTTTTCCCCCTCCCTTATAGTATCTCCAACAAGAATTCTAAATTTTGGAACTTCACTCCTCCACATCATCAACTGTTCCATCATTTGAAACTCTGGTGGGAAAGGCAAAGCAAGGTTGGGACCAGACACACGGAAGAGGCCTGAGAAGTTTCTGGGGAAGAATCAGACTTGGGAAGCAGAAACTCAGGACTGGGCCGAGACACACGAACGAGGTGTGGTCCAGAAGAGCAGTAGGAGGCCGAACCAGAAGAAGGGGTGGACCCCTGTCCCAGTATTTGAGTAGAAGGAAAAATATGTTTGTGAAAAACGACGTGTCGGCTTATATGAATACATGTGGAAGATGGTTCCAAACATTTATAAGTCGTATAATTTCGGGCCTAGCCAAGAAAGACACACCTTGTAGAACGAGGTTGAAGTTTATGCTTTGATACCATGTTTAAAAATCAATTTAATCAAAAACTTAAGCTGATGGTTGAAGGTGCAGAAATATGTTTATACTCTAACACGCCTTCATGCACAAATGCCTTTGAACTTGAAGCATGGATGCTGTAAAGGCTCCCTATACCTTGCGCAATAACTTAATATGTGGGCTGTTGAGATTCGAACTCAAGACCTCCCACTCAGAAAGGCTTTGATACTAAGTTCAAAAATCAACTCAACCAAAAGTTCAAGCTGATGATTGAAGGCTCAGTAATATGTTTACACTCTAACAAAAACTTGTAATCTTTTCCCTTTCCAACTTATTGGAACTCTAATCTCGATCACCCAATAAGATATTTGTCATAAACTCATCCTATGATATATAACCATTATTTTAACCAACCGAAAAATATTTCAAAAAAAAAACAAAAAAGTGACAAAGAAAAGGAACTCGGATGCAACAATTGTTCGGTCCACCCTGCATGCCTTTCCTCGTGGAACATGCACTGTCAGCAAAATTTTCGCCTAATAGAGTCTAAGAACACCAACTCATTATTGAAAAAAGCCTTTCTTTCAAAAAAAAAAAAAAAAATACTAGATCATTGGAGGAACAACCAAAATGTAGGCCTTGTTTGATAATCATATGTCAGATAATCATTATTATTTGATTGTATCAGTTGTTTGTATAGGCCTGTTCGTGTTAAATGCATTTTAGAGGAATATGTGGTGAAGTTGATCACTACAAAAAAGTGGACTAGAAAACTAATTTTTAGAAAGCCAACCGTAAAAATCATGAGTAGTTCTAATTGGGGGTAACAAGTTATTATACAAAGACAGTTAATCAAATATCATAATTTTTGTTTTTGACTTGATAAAACAATTAATCAATCCTTAAAGAGCTATATATTTTCAATGAAATAACCATCAAGAAGACAACTATGTATGAAACGCATGCCACCTTAGTAATTGCTAGCAAAATAAATGGAATGGAAAGTTGAAAGATAAGTCTAGCGAGGACAAAGCCATCAGAAAAGGAGGACGAATTGAAGGGCATAAATCTGGTGTTTGCTTATTACATAGTGGCTAAAGATGTGAAGAAGATTCAACAAAGACAAAATAACGATTGGAATTATACTGGAAGAGGATAAGGGAGTTGTTAACATCAATAGATTATACAACTAATTAAATCTTCACAGACATGTAAAATAATGTTTGACCCAATCTACTTTTTCTGTCTTTATTTATATAATTTCCTCATAGTTAAGGTAAAAAACTTGTGATTAAACCTAAAGGCATTAGTCAAATTAACACCAAAATTTGCAAGTTTTATGGGTCACTTAACTTCTTCTATTGGCATAATGGCATCTGTCTATTGTTAATCTCGTTGGTATAGTGTTTATTTTGAGTGTCGACGTACAAATCAGCTCTAATTAAGTTTGACAACGTGGTCAAAAGCCTTTGTTAAATAACCAAATTGCCGATAACAAGCAGTGTGCATAATCTAATCAACGAAAGTAATTACTCATTAATTGATTTCATTTAGCTTTTTATCTCATCTCACAAAATCATCTGTAAAATTTTGTTAGCGAAGCTGAAGGCGGTTCTAAGAGGGCTGAATATTGCTAAAGAAAGAGGCATACCCAAACCCTAGATTAAGTCAGATTCAACGGTACTCGTAGGCATGTTACGGGGCGAAATGACGCCCAATCCTGAACATAGAGCGCTGATCGAACGAAGCAAATGGAAACTGAAGGAGGATAGCTGGGAAACAACAATTACACATTGCTTTTGCGAGACCAACAAAATCACGGATATGTTGGCCAATATTGGCGTATCCCTTAATACTAGTATTACTGTTTTTGAAACATTACATCCCCCAGAGATTAGGAATTTACTAGTCACTGATTCTATAGGGGTCAGATAGCCCGGATGCTTGCTAGTTAATAAAACTACTTTGGGGTGTTAACCCCTCTTCTGCACCAAAAAAAAAAAAAAAAAAACATTTTTCATGAAGCAAAATTTACGTGACCTCTCTGATCAAGAAATTATCGGTTATTATCTATGAAAAAAAAACTTGAGTTTTTTTTTTTTTTTAAGAAGGCCTAAAGCTTTAACTATACATTTCGAACTCATTCTAAAAGTTTATGACTTTAGCTAAAAATTTCAAGAATCTTATATATTTCAAGTTGTTTTGAATAGACGAAGAGAAATTAAAAAGACGCAATAGTTAAAGGGGTTACATATAACATTTCTAATTTTTTGTATATTTATAGGTTTTGTTCATTCTAAACCTATAAATATGATAGCCATTAAAGTGCTTACATGTGTACTTTGAATACACATATTTAAATCGAGAGATGTGCCGATTGATTTTGGAGTACTTATCATAGATGACTTTATTAAGTATTAATCTGATGATGGTAAATCCTCAATTAGTCATCCCAGCATCATGATTGAAGAGTTGAAAGTTTTTATTTTAAGAATAATTTCAGTCCACGTATTAGTCTAAAACCTAATAAACCCTCCCCAAAGAACAAAGGCAGAAAAGACTTGGATTCGTGACTTTATTGCATTTTTAATAGTTTGGATTAATATTACATTTCTATGGTGCTTAGCTTAATTCCAAAAACACATAGAAGTTGAACATAGATAAGTGGATGTTGTGGGCGAAGCAGACAAGAAGGCGTCAGCCATTGCCAAGTGTCAGCTGCTTCTCAGAGCTTCCATGGCTATACATGATTGCTTTAATTTCTTTGATGAGGTTCAGCTCAACAAACAATTCATCAACTGCATCTCACACGTCTGCTAATTGAGAATTGGTGAATCAGTCTTTTTGGTTTATGTAGATAAGGTAATCTTTATATCTAGATCTCTTCAGATTTCGTAAAATAACATCATATATTGAGAGTTATTGTTCTAATTAAGAATTGGTGGAGATTAATATTTACTTTTATACTGATTATTGTAATTTTATATCTGTCAATGTTTGTCGATATAGCTTTGTGCTTATTCATTTCGGTTCAATCAATTTGGATATAAAAATTTTAATTTTCAGATTTTACTTTTTATTTTTTAATGACAAAAAATAAAAAATTTAAACTATATATCAATTTATTACAGTGATACTAGCACTATTGAGCTATATCAGGCTACGTAACCAACGATCAAATAATTTAATTACGTAGTACTTTGGGCCTGTTTTTTCGTTGGTCAATTTATTTTTATCAACTTTTACCAGTTTTTCACCAACTTCCACATACCAACTCTTATATTAAAAAATTCCAACAATTTTCAATTCTAACCAATCTTTTTTAACTCTAACCAACCTCTACCTATCTCCTTCCAAAAATTTACAAAGAAATCCTCACTTATTTACATTTCTTGCCAATATTCTCCAACCTCTGTTATATTCTACCAACTTCTTCCAATCTTTTTCAACCTTAATTAATTCCGATCAGTCATTCTAAAACAAATACTACCAATTTCTACCCCTTTTTTACTAATTTTAATCAATTTCATCCATTTATTAATCTCTATTCACTATGAAAAGAACAGGCCCTTCATAGTGTTGAAATTTAATAAATTACCCCAATATTTGACCTTGGCTTAAACCTACACACTGATTAACCTGGAGGTAAAAGTCGACAAATCATGACTTTTGTAGCCTGCTCAAATGAGAGAGTTTTATGGTCAAAGTGCAGGATTTTGGAAAAAGTATATAAATAGCGGCACTAGGCTTGAACTTTTTGTGGGACTAATTGGAAGAAATTAAGATCGAGTTAACCTGTTTTTGGCATTTAATATGGTGAAAGTCAAAATGTCTTTGGATTGGCTTCAAGCTGGTTTTGTTAGCTATTGCCAAAGTCAAAATCTCTTTAGGCGCCCTTTGATTTTTGATCTATTTTTTGCATTCTATATTTTTAGTCATTGGTGCTAATTTCTTTCAATTTTTTCATTTCAGCTTCTATACTGTATGTTGAGGAATGGATAACAACCAATCCAGTCAGACACGCAAAGGGAAGTCAAGGAGTGATAGGGTTTCTATTTAGCCTAAACTTATCTACGTACTAAGTGGTCCAAAAACGATCAAATTATTGACATTTATGATTAATTTGTCTACTATTCCGTTGGAGAATTTGTCGGATATGTCGATAAATAGAAAGAAAAAACTCTTAATAAATGAACATTGTTCCTAAAAAGAAGAATCATCCCAAACGCAAAGTAACTTTGCATGATTTATGAGCATTTATAATCTTACCGTATTAAATCCGATAACTTTCATTAATGTATAATGTATGATATGTAAACCTTTAACTTGAGTTATGACAAATGTTTTAAACTTATCCTTTTCTCTAATGAAAACTTCTAGTTCTATCGTGCACAACCATGGAATTTCCACAATAACACCAAACTAGGGTAGACACATATGTAGAGTAGAAAAAATGAGTTAAATAATCATTCGTATCTTTATTTGAAAATAGCAACACCATGAACATAAACTAAGCAGAAATTAGGCATGATGTGGGGTTACGTGGCTTCAAGTCAAGCAGTGGTATATGACTTATGTAATATGAAATGGAGAAATTCTCTATGCCATGCATACATGAATCCATGACGTATCCTATAGATCATACGAACTGTCACATTCTTGCATCATCCAATTTCTTTCTTTTTTCTTTAATGAATATTAAACCATTTTTGCAGAGAAATACAAAGATATGGAGGTGAAAATTTCCTGGAAGAGAGAGGACACGTCGCCTGCATGAGAAACCCAGGCCGGCAACAAATCCTTTTGACCTCCTCCCTCCCCCCCCCCCCCCCCCCAAAAAAAAAATGTATCCTCAACCCTATAAGGTCATATATGTATATATATATACACCTAGGGAAAGTATTTATCTCCCCATGCAGCAACAACTTAACCTTCACCAAGCATAACTTGGAGTCTTCTAAGATTGTTTCTTGGCTAAATAACTGAGTACATATTGAAAGAGATCTAAGTAGTTGAAGTTATCATAGAGCGAGAAAGATGGGAAGAGCACCATGCTGTGACAAGGACGGGCTGAAGAAGGGTCCATGGTTGCCAGAAGAAGATCAGAAACTCATTGATTATATTCAAAAGCATGGTCCTGGCAACTGGAGATCTCTTCCTACGAAAGCTGGTGAGGTTTCAATTCTAATATTGATTGTTTTCTTTCTTTAGTTGGTGAATTTGAGTAATTTGTATGAAAATGAGTTAACTTGTATTGATGAAATTGTTTAGGACTTCAAAGGTGTGGAAAGAGTTGTCGCCTTCGATGGACTAACTATCTCCGACCAGATATCAAGAGAGGAAGATTTTCTTTTGAAGAGGAGGAAATCATCATACAACTCCACAGTATCTTAGGCAACAGGTAAGTTTTTCTCAGGCATTGCATATTAAACAATATATACCTACCTTTCAATTAGTATATGTTGTAATTTGATAAATGGGTTCTAATATATATACATAACATCTAGAAATATATTCACCCGATAAGCGTCGAAGAAGTTCAAAGTGTTAACACTTGACCATCTCATAACGTTCTTAAGCGTAAGAACTGAAATATTTATAACTTAACACCTAAAATATAAGGGTGCGTTTAAATAATTAACTAGAACTCAAATTGATATAAAATATGTATCCTGATAGCTACTTGTCCCAAACTAAGAAGAAAACTTAGCCATAGGAGTTGTCTCAGCCATGCAGTTTTGAATGGAACAAACTGACTCATTATTTTTCTTATGGTTGCTTGTGTCATTTTGAATCTTGGTTAGGTGGTCAGCAATAGCAGCTAAATTGCCAGGAAGGACTGACAACGAGATCAAGAACTACTGGAACACCCACATAAAGAAAAGGCTGCTAAGAATGGGAATCGATCCTGTGACCCACACTCGCTGTCTTGATGTTTTAGACATTCCTTCAATCTTCAACCACTCTGTCCAAACCTCTCAGATCAACCTCTTGAACTTGCTTGGTTTGGTGAACCCTGATCAACTCGTTAAGCTCAACTACCTTCTTCAAAACTTACAAGCAGCTCAACAACTTCAACTTCCCAACAGTAGTACTTCCCAATTGCAAGAGCAATTCAACCCTGTTGGGCAAATTACTAGCAACCAAATTCAAATACAACCCAATTTAAGTCATCAATACCCAACTACTATTTCTGGGTTTGATGCTCAAAACTTTGGAGCTCAGGCTGTTTCTGGGTTAAATGATCAGTGGGCAAGCATTAGCAATAATGTTGTGCATGGTTCAGAATTAGCTGCTGCTGCCCATCAAAATTATGTGACTGATGACTCAGCCCTCGAATCGAATAAGAGTAAACAGAGTTTGAGCTTGATCAGTTCGAGTTCGAGCCAGAAGCAAACACCTCTGGGTTCAAATTCAGGGTGTAATCCCAATAGCAGTTGCAGTAGGAGCCAAGATGAGATTGATAGTTATTGTGACAGTTTGATCAACTTTGACATTCTTTTTGATATTATTAGTGAATGTACTCCGTCGTGATTTAGGGAATTATATATGTTAATTTTGGTTGATGATTTGATGATGACAAGTAGATTTTGTAGAGAGAAATTGTTCGAGTAAAAGTGTACTTTGAGGTGCCTTTTGCAATACTTGATTTCATCCGCTCCCCGGGGCGTGTAATTGCACACACGCTCACACGACATAGGAAGAATCGAATTCTAGTCTTCTATTTGAAAAAAATTCATTTTACCGCTAAACTATCCAAAGAAATTAAATAATTATAAGCAAACAAATGTATGATAAAAGATTGCATGAGCTATCACCGGCATGGATGAGCTGAAAAATACCCAACAGGCATCAAAATGCAATGTATGGGGTGCTTTAAATTATTCTAATGATTTCTGTAAATAATCAGTACGTAACCAATAACATTTTTGAACGAAATAAAAAAATCAAGTGAACCATAGAATTTTCTTTTAAAAAAAAAAAAGCTACATAATCAAGATTTAAAATCCACCATAATAGTCTGTCTCGACCTTTGTTGAAATAAACTCGGTAAATGAATTATTTTTTGTGCTAATTTTCGACACTATTGAGTAGCATATCAAAAACGACAACTGATGAAACAGGACATTAATTTTGCATAATTTGAAATTTCAAATATATAAGAACATTTCCAATGCAGGATTTCCTTCCAAACACATTCTTGTATCCGTACTTAAAATCCTCTTTTTATGAATACGTACAATGCATAACACACATTTAAAGAGAAATTGAACTAAAAAGGACTTTAAACGATGTAATTCCAAAAAAAGGGAAAAGAAAGAAAGATAATGAGTTAAGAAACACAGGTGCACAATCATCGAAATATAGTAATTCAGCAAATTATGTTGAGTGTTTGATGACCCTATAAAATGTAATCAAGCTTCTAAAATCAGATCTTATCTGTTTTGTCATATTCTGAGCTCTATCGACATGGGCCCACATGTCTTGACGATGATGCTGATGTGGACCAATGAGAGGCCTCGAAATCTTCAAAGTCAAAACCTTCTAATCCCTAGTCATAATTTTGTCGTCCAGTGCTTGGCCGCACTATAATTAGCATGTTGAGTGTTGCTAATTTCATTGGATTAAATTTCTGACTGCGTACGCACCTCTTCTGACACATAAAAAATTTTGAAATCATGCGTCGTTTTTTCTTTTTTGGGGGTAATATTATGTGTGAGTTATAATATGCTTGTTGTCCATAAATCCTTTGGATCTCGTATCTAAAACTATAATCATTACAGGCTTAGACCTTAACATAAAGGCAACATTTGTCAACTGTATAGTTTATGCTTAATCACGTAATAATCGACAACAATCCCCAGAATAACACCTCTAAGGATTTTTGAGTAAGACTTTACCTTTTGAATTTAAATCTATTTGGGAGATAATTATAAGTTGTGATTTTGTATTCTTTTTATCTACGTGTGAAAAAGTATTGGCTAATTATGCTCATTTGGGATAATAAGTCGTCTTATTTTGATGGGTCAATTATTGTTAGATAAAATTAGATCATGATCCATTTGTTAGCTAATTTCCACCTTCTTACAAATGTTCTAATACATATCATGTATAATAAGGAAAAATTAACACGGAATATTGCAAGATAGGATCGTAAAAATGCAAGCATTATAATATAAAAAAAAAAGCTAGATCAAATTGAAAAGGTTTGACATTTACATCCTTAAGTGAGCTTTTGAATTTGAGTCATAAAAATGCAAAAAAAATATGTATATATTCAACTAGGAGAATTTGGATTTAACACTTAATTCAACGGATAGGTGACCAAATGAAAAATTCCTTCAAGAGGGCGCAAAAAAAATGCAAATAATATCACGTAACTTAACCAGCATTTATATATACGCCATTGTGCCGGTCGATTATAAGAATAAGAGGTGTAATAGTCATTTAATGTTTCGATTTTAGTTGGTCTATTTTAATCTAGGGTCCTTTGCACCTTACAGTGCAAGCTAAGGGATCGAACTCATTAACGATTGATGATTAGTCAGAATATTACTAGTAATTTTTGAACCTTAACAGCTCCACATGACAGCATCATCTTTGATCATCTTACCTAATCTCCACACATCTGCTATTTTAAATTAAGATGGACCACCTTAGCTCCTAAAAATGTCGATGTCTCATTGGAGATACCATTACATACAGCTCACGTCAAAAAGAAAAAAAGAACAAAAAATGAAGAAGAACACTTTACTTAATTAGAGCAAGCTAGGCAAGCCTCAGAATGAGTCGTTGTATCATATGTCATAGGCTCTTATGTTACCTAAAATTGCCTGGAAGAGGGCAAAGAGGGCATTTGCTAGAGCACTGGCAGCAGGGGTTGTAAAAATGGAACACGGATCCCACGATGCCACATGTCGCTTAGTGATTGAAGGGGAAAAAGGTAAGACGCGGGGAGACACGTCTGTGCGTGCTCCCCCGCGTATAAGTTTTAATATTTTAAAATTTTTTTTTGTTTTTCTTTTTTTTGGACTTAATTTATAATTTTTATATTGAATTAAAAAATAGATTGTGTGTTATAACGTGGGTTCATGACAAATATTTTTATTGGATGATGAAAATTGGAGTTCCATTGATTGGAGAAGTGATGGAATGCAAGTTCCAAAATTGTAGAATTTTTGCTGACGTGGCATGTCAGAGTTTCAAAATCCGAAACTCTGGGTGGGAATGCTCTTATAGCCACAACAACAATAACTTTCAATTGATGTAAGTTTCGTTGTTGCTAAATTTGAGAGATTCATATATAGGCAGTTTTATCTCTGCAAACCTTTGTACAATAAAAGAGACTAATTACAAGGGACCCACCCAAAAAAAAGAGAGAACTTTCTCTTGGGATGAAACTTTTATAACACCTTATAAAATAGAAACGTTATGTAAAGAATAGAGCATCACTAAATACGGTTAATAATAATGATGACAGTAGAACAAAAACAATAATATTTGATTAGATACATAATTGTCTTAATTATGTCTTAACTAGAATTAAATCTAGATGCCCATGTTCAACCCTGTTCACGTGCACTATTCACTTTTGTTAATTTGAAATACCGTTGCACATTAACTCCCCATAGCACATGCTGACAACCCCTCCCCCCCCCCCCCCCAAAAAAGAAACCCACCTCCCTAGGCATGTACGGTAAATATTCGTTTCTTTTTTTACAAAAAAAGAAAAATTCACAGAAAATAGCAAATCTTGGAGCCAGCTGAACGTCTTGATTGTGTGCTATTCTAGGGCTGCCACCTGGTCAAATTAAACTCGTTGCAATAATGCCTTTCATGAGGACGAATTAATCACTGCGGCTCATTTTCTCAAACCGTCTGATTCAACGTAACCCCCTGTTAATCCCCAAGAGTTTCATGGTAAATCATTGTTTAAGTACAGAAAGCTGATAGCACTTAGCCATGCGCCCCTTGATTTGGGCATGCATTGAAAATTTGAAATGTAAATCAAAACAAAAATGCGATTTTTTGGGGGAGTAGCCGTGGCTTTTTTTTTTTGGGGGGGCACGGAAGAGGGGCTAAATCCCAAAAGAAATGTTATTAGTTGTCAATGTGTTTATGCTAAGTGGCTCTCATACAATCAGCAAACAAAATATTCCTAATCAGTAATCTCTGTGGGTGGAGACATATATTACAATCCCTAAACTCTTTTTTATTTTCAAATTAGCAAATGTATCCCCCCCTTGGTTAGTTTCCCTAAAGCAATGTGACACTTTAACCTCCCATCCTTCGCACTTGATAAACATTTTCTAATTTGGTACTAAAAAATAGGTAAATATATATACATTAATGCATGTGACTCTAATTTGACTTGTTTATCTTAAATAGATAAATTGATCAAATTGAAATCAAGTCATTTTATTTTTAAACAAGCTTAAGTCAAATGATTCCAACACTGTTTAGACTTGGTGCAAAGACGAATATCCATCTTCCCCTAGCATGTCTGCTTGTTTTACATATAGAACCTTTTTTTTTTTTTTAATTTGGTGGAAAACAAGCATGAATGTTTTTATAAGGCTTGGTGCGAAGATAATCCAAATATCCACCCGGTACTTTATGCTACTAATAATTTAAAACGTAAAATACAACGGGAAAGATTCTGTAATTAATTTTAGCATGTTATGTTGGGAAAATAAATACATATTTTTTTAACAAAGTAGTTAGATATTCTATATAAACGGGTGACTGAAAAGTCCAAGAGTTGCTATTGCTCTAACATGCCTTCTAAATTGTAAGAATAATCAAGTTTGAAACATTAACGTTGCAAATGCCGATACAATCAAGGCGTTATGATCATTTAAATAGCTCCGATCAAAAGACTTAATTTGACCAATATGCCAAGTACCAAGTCAATAAAAATTGAGCTTAAATTAATAATTAAATGCATAAATAGGCCTGACACTTGATAAGTTTTTGGTTGAATTAGCTTGATAATGTTATGTCAAAGTATTTTTGCCTGAGACGTTTGGTTTTGATCCAACAATTCCTATATTGAATTAACCCTTTAAACCCTCCAATGCAACGGTTAGTTTAAAATTTTGGCTAAATTACTTCTTTAACCATCATGCATTCATGCTTTGTCTCCAAATTAGCCCCTAAAATTTGATTCATTTGTCAACACCTTGCATGCATTGATGAGGATAACAATCAATCAAGGACTTATAATCACATTTGAGGCCATTCTTTCTGCTAGATTCTTAGACGTTGATGATCCTTGAACTTAAATAAAGTGTATTCCAAAAAGTGGTCAAAGAAAACGTGCCTTTAATTCTACAGTAATATTGTTTTTGTTTTTTCAGGGAAAATTTCCAACCTGCATAATAGAATAATTACTCATGAAACATGTAGTTTTATATTTTTCTAGTCTCATAGAAAGAAGTAACTTTTGCAGACACTAATGTCATATTATTAGTAATACTTTTCATTGTCATGCCACTCATGAGGAGGTTGATTTCGTTTGAGAATTTGTTCGCAAATTCAACCTTAGCTTCCACGCATTATAGAAAGTTCCAAAAAATTCACAATGAAAAGGCGTGCATATGTGGGGTTATACAAATTAAATAAGTTTCAGCTGATTATCTCATTTGTTGATTGATTAATTTATTTGTTCAGACTGATTAAAACTCGGCCCCTTCTTCAAAATCGATGTGCTGCTTTTGCGTTGGAAATTCTTATTTAATTTGTTCTTCTGTAGTATATATATGCCCCACTAAATTATTTTAAATTTAATGGCTTGCTCATGTTCGCAAAGTTATGGGAATTTTCTCTTAGTCTTGTTGTTGCACAAATGCCAGCCGTCTGTCATCATGTATGGGCTGTACGTTTAATGGCTGCATATGATATGGTGAGGTCTACATTGGCCTTCTCTGCTCCTTAAATTTCCTACAAAGAAATAGTATGGCGACTTGATTACTCCCACCTGCCTTAATTGGTCATTTAGGCCTTTAGCGCTTTACTAATGTATGAATGTAACGTAATAATAATGTACATGTGGTGCACTTGATATTGTAAAATGGTGATTATATAAGTTGTAATAATTGTGGCTACTAGATGATCTTTGACTATAATACTCTCATGCAACTAATTATAATAACATAAATAATATTACAAAACATGTTTACATTGTTGATTATATCTAATTAAATAAGTCACTGGTGATCCATGAGCGACAAATTTTTTGGTGCATTATGTTCTGACCTTCCATGACTTTAATTTATATATTCTAGTATACAAAAAGTTCAATGTTTAGAGAATTGATCTCTAATTGATATGAAAATTAATTACGGTTTTCGATTGTATCTGATTTGGAGATCAAATTCTAAGGTTGATTCATTATTTATTTCAAATTAAGAATTATTGTAATGGTTCATAGAGACTAATGTTTTCTTATCTAAAATTAGAAACTGGTTATATAGATCATCTCTAATGAATTCTTTTGTAGGCTTCAAAGTGGCAATTGGTTCTGTTCATTTGTAACACAGAATAAAGCCGTGTTTGCTTAGAAAAGTGGAATAAGATGGAATTAGAAATAAACATCCAGAGGGTTAGGAGTTGGACTTGATTCTTAAACTCAAGTGCTTGGTGAAGATTTGGGATGGAATCGAAATGGGAACAACCCCCCCCCCAAAAAAAGGCAAGAGCGACAGGAAGAAAGAATAAAAAGATGCAGCAAATCAAAATTGAAAAAGCATAAATTTCTATTTGAGACAAGTTTATTTGGTTTTATATTAGAGGCTACAGATTTATTTGATTTCCTTTAATTGAATTTTGATTTCAACGTGACCTCAATCTGAATCATAATTTTTTTGGTCTCAAACCTTGTCCCCCCCCCCCTTCTCCCCAAGTGCTAGTTTTGTGGACTGCAAAATTCATCCCTATTTCGTGTAATACTCGATCTTAAATCTAAATTCATCCTGTAATCATAAAATTACACATCTAAATGTTCCGTTGTTAAAAAGAAAAAACCAAGACTAGTCTATGTTATGATACTTTCCATAAACAATACACTACACAAATGACCCTTCAAAGCAGATTAGAAGAGCAATCTAGTGAGATGTTAGCCCTCACGGACAGGCAACGCGAAAGAGTACACACATGGATGATCTCCAGCTTGCAAAAGTATCAGAAATAAGAAAGGCAGGGGGGCATGCCCATATGTGTAAAGTGCAGGGAAGCAATAAATAGGGGAGGGGGTAGCTAATGACTAGCTAAGGCTCCACAGTTGGAATAAATCAATAGGGAGGACTGAGGAGAAGGAAAGGATCTTACCGGTACTGATATTATTATAATTTTAATTTAAACAGACACCAAAAGGCGTTTAATTTGGAAAAGTTGACACTGAAGGCCAAAGGGTACGTGTCTTCACAGTGTTGGCTTTGACAGCTATTATGCAAATCCAGAAAGCAAGGAGCCACGTACACATGTACAGACAAGAAATAGATGCAAAAATTACACAGAAAATTAACAAACTGTAGTCTGAGTCTCTCTCTCTCCCCCCGCCGGAAAATGATATTTCTTTTGTGTGTGCAATTATGCATACCGTGCGTGTCCATTTCAATATCAACTCACATGTGCGCACTTCTCCTTCTCGATGTCTCATTTCTTGCTTATGGACGGTTTGCCACTTTAGTAGCTATACACACTATTTGGCAGGATTAACTATTTAGCTACTAGATATCTATAATTTACATAATGGATAATTATTTAATTAGCAAATAAATATTTAAATAAGTAATTCAAGAAAATATATTTAATAAATATAGCTATTGGTTTAACCTATTAGTGTAAATTGATATAAAAAGATATGCATAATTTTCGAAGATAAAATTTTTAAATAGTACTTTCAATCATAAGATATCAAACTCTACTTTTGAAGGTCAGCAACTAATTTTATTATATTTTTAAAAACGCTGGTTAAAATATTAAACGCTACTTGAAAACACTAGTCGAAATACTGGCGTATCAAATACTAAAATTTGACTAAGGCCCTATTCGGCAAAATTAGTTGTTTAGATAGCGGATAGCGGTTCAGATAGTGGATGACGTTTCTAATTTACTTGTTTGTCGATAGCTGTTTAGATGAGCGGTTTAAACTTATACGTTCGGTAAATTTACCTGTTAGATTAGCTGATTTATGTAACTAATATAAAAGGATATAAATAATTTTCAAGGATAAAATTTTTAAAAGATATTTTTTTGGCTGAAAAATATGAAACGCTACTTTTAAATGTCAAACGTTGATACTATTAACTTTTCAAAAACGTTGCTTAGAACGCTAAACGTTACTTGAAATGCTAGTCAAAACAATAGTTTACCGAACACTAAAAATTAACTAATTAGTGTCTTAACTTGATCAAAATACTAAATACTACCTAAAGCGCTGTTGCCGAGCACGCCTTAAATAGTATCTTAATGCAGCTAAAACGCTCTGCTTTAACTCCAAATCTTGCTGCCGAATACAGTTCGTTGGTGCCTGTAACAAGATTTATCCTTGAACTTTCAATAATAACTCAAGATTTTAAAATAACTAAGACCAGCTATATATCGTATTGTAGTCCTCTTTTGAGAGGTTTCTACTAAGATACCTAATAACATCTCCTCATCTATGTTATATCAACAACTCTGAACACAATCGTAATATACATTCTTTTATTGAAAAATAATGTAGTTGTATCAATAGACAATCTATTTTTATCATACATGCATGTAATACTTTGATAAAGAAGTTTTTTAAAGAAAAACTTGAAATTTGAAAAAGGAAAGTTAAATTTGGTATGTTACTGACAAAATTGGAGATTGCACGTCCCAATAAAACGAAAGTTAAATTGTGATTTATGAGTCATTTAATGAGTACGTTCCATGTTGCGAATAATATTGCAGCCGTATTATAATTAGCAGAAAGAGAGAGAAAGGCGAGAAATTAGACGTCGGGGGGCTGAAATTCGAGCATAGAGAGGGACACGTTGCCAGCGTTATAAACAGAGGACGGCACCGAATCATTTTGACCTGCCCTTTCACCCTTTCTCCGTCCTTTATATACCCCCCTCTTCTCTGCACTCTTTCCTACGGACCACCCCATCATTTTACTCTCTCTCTCTCTCTCAATTCTCTCTCTAAAAACATCTCATATCTTCATCTTAATTATCTCACTTGATCAAAATTAACGTACTCTAGCTCTAAACCAAGGATCAACCATGGGGAGATCACCCTGTTGTGACAAAAATGGACTCAAAAAAGGTCCATGGACTCCCGAGGAAGACCACAAACTTATTGATTACATTCAGAAGCATGGCTATGGCAATTGGAGAACTCTTCCCAAAAATGCTGGTAACCATCTGCGTCGTTACATATCAGTTGTTTTATACGTATCAGTCAGTTCGACTGATAAAGTTTTTAAGATTGATATCCTTTTGCATGTATGGAATATGAAGTACCAAAAAGATTACTTAATATCTTTTTGTTGTGGCATAGGTTTACAAAGATGTGGCAAGAGTTGCAGGCTAAGATGGACTAACTACCTCCGACCTGACATAAAGAGAGGGAGATTTTCATTTGAAGAAGAGGAGACAATAATTCAGCTTCACAGTATTTTGGGCAATAAGTAAGTGTCGTAGTACTGTCGTTGGAAAAAAAACGAACCAAATAGTTAGCTAGAGATTAATTAAGCGCCGGTCATAATCATTCTATAATAGTGATGCTTGATTATTTTGATTTTTGGGGTTTTTGTCTGATTCGGCTTCCTTTCTTTGACTGACGATATGTAGATGGTCGGCAATTGCTGCTCGTTTACCAGGAAGGACGGATAACGAAATCAAGAACTATTGGAACACCCACATAAGGAAGCGGTTGCTTCGGATGGGAATCGATCCCGTGACCCACAGTCCTCGTTTGGACCTTCTAGACCTTTCTTCCATTATGTGTAACTCTTCACTCTACAACACCACTAGGCCTTCATCTTCTCAAATGAGCATGTTTGGGCTGCAACAACAATCTTTGGTGAACCCTGAACTCCTAAAGATAGCCACCTCCCTGCTCTCCACACAAGGTGCACAAAACCCTAGTTCTTCCCTAATCCAAGATCCCCAAAGTGAAGGTTTCACCAGTAATGCCCAAATGCAAAGTAGTTTCAACAACCCACTTGTGCAAACTACTAATAATCAAATCCAAACATCCATCCGGAACTCTATCCAAGACTGCACCATAATGACCACTACTGCAACTACTGCTGCTATTAATGATAATAGGATCGCTACAACGAGTTGCACCAATCCTTGTGGTCATACGTTTTTTGGGGAAGTCCAGGTCATGGGAACTAATTTTGGAGAATACCCCACAAATATTCCTAGCTTCGACCCCCAAACCTACGATCAATGGCAAAGTCACGGTTTGTCTTTAGAGGGTTTGGTCAATGTCGATGACACAACAAGTTTAAGTTATTATCGCACTGATCAAACTATTATGGACCCTTCGATATCTGATAACTGTACTTTTCAATCCAACACGAGTGGACAGCATCAAAGCATCATGAGCTTCACGCCCTCAGTTATGTCTACTCCATCTTCAAGCCCTACATCATTGAACTGGACCTCGAATTCAAATTCCACTTATATTAACAACAACGGTATCGAGTACGAGGGAGACAACTACTATTGCAGTGACATGATCAAGATCGAGGTCCCTGAGATGGTTGATGCTTACCAATTCATGTTAGCTCAAAATTGTTAGAAAAAATATCATGAGATATTTATTTATTTATTTTTCTTTCTTTTGTTAAAAGTATGTATCACTTTGTTGTGGATATAACTGTATAAAATTAAGAAATAGTTTGGGTAATTTCCAGCTGATGACTGCATGAGCAGCGCATGGACTCAAGATGTCCATCAAATCCCACTTATTCTATAATTTGCCTTCAATGGAAGGTTCTTTTGATTTGATTATATCGATGTTTTCCTTCTCTTATTTTAGTTGCTTCATAATTTTCCACATAAAAAGCGCCAAGTTTTTGTCTTCTTGGTTTTTCGGTTTTTGAACAGATAAATTATATATTTCACATCAAATGGGACTGACTAATTAAATAATACATGAGATGAGTCATATATCGCTTCAAAGACTTTCTAGGCACAAAATTCTTTTTCTCTTTTTTTTAATAAAAAAAACATCATGCATTATTTACAAGGTGCCTGCAAATAATTAATTTACTGAATCCCATAAATAATAAATTAGTGTGGTCTTTCGGGCCCTAGAACATGTATAGTATTTCTTTTAAAGAAACAACCTATAAGAAGAAAGAACAAATCCAAAACACACAAGTTTAAAAATAAAATTTCAACCCTTCCATATTACATGTATGCTCTCTTTATATCTGACACAACACAACTATCTTCTTCCCCTATTTCCATATATTAATTTGGCTTTGTGCTCAGCAAATATCTCACTAATGAAGTTGAGGGTTTTTTTCCCCCCCTTGAACGAATTATGTTTGACGTAGCATATATATAATCAATTGAGCCTTGAATATCTTAGAGTCTAATTCAATTCTACCTTTTATTATTATATTGGTTTTCAGCTGTTAAATTTGAATTAGAAAAACTGAGAATAACATTAACTATTTTGATCACGAAATTTATTGTTTTTTGGGCCTCATTTTTTGAGTGAAAAAAGCCTAAGGCTCTGTTTGGTTCTCAGAAAATTTGGTAGGAAAAAAAGTTGAAGGAAAAAAATGTGAACGAAAAAAAAGTAGGAAGAAAATGAGTTTTTTTCTCTCGTTTGGATTGAGAAAAAAATACAAGAGTTTGAATGAAAAATTTGAATGTTGATGAACTACTTAAATCACGTTAATGTCATTTAAGTAATGTAAGGTTGGAGGAGGTTGAGAATTTTCCTCAAACTTTTCTCACAATTTTATGAGAAAAATTTTATCACTTATTTCTAACAATTTTTCCACCCAACTTTCCTTCATATTTTTTTCTTTGTGTCTTTCTCTAAACTAAATACAAGAAAAAAAGTAACTTTTCTAATTTTTTTCTTTCCATTAAATTTTCTAAGGTTCAAACGGAGACTGAAGAAAAACAAAGGATGACAATAGGACATGTACATATTGCCATTATAACGTTTCATAGCAGATTTGCAATTAATTTTCGAAAATACTAGTTGCGTAAGAAAAAGAGAAATTATTTGCAAGATTTTTTTTTTTTTTTAATAGATGAGCAATATATGCGGAAATTGGTGAGGTAATTTACAAGGCGGTGATAAAGTACGACGGGTTTCACGGACGCCGACATTGGCATCCCGGCAACGTCGCCGGAGACAGCTCCTACGTCATGTGAAAAGGCCACGTGTCCCTCAACGTCTGACTTTTCTATGAGGTAACTGTCTTTTCACGTAGTAGCAAAAAATACATAAGTTACTCTATTTATTTACGTTCGCTAATAAAAATTTTGCTAAAATAATCATATCATAAGCCCATTTTCTGTTAAAGTATTCACCCTTAAAAAAATAAATCTTAATTTCAAGGAGGCTTGGTCTAACACAGGGTAACGTGTCCCAATCAACACAATGACAAAATACATGTGGGGTCCATTCAAAAAATAAAATAAAATAAACTTGTCATTCTCATTGAAAATCAAAGAGATCGCGAGTCTCTTGTGCTTGCTTTTTTTGTTTATTTTATTTTTTGATTGTTATTTTCTTCACAGTGCATATTGCTTGCATTGTTGTTAGTCCTCGTAACATTAACTTTTACACAGTTAACTCACAGATTTAAATGATTTAAAATAATGTTTGATTAGATATTTACAAGTAGGGAAAGTCTTGACACAAATTTAAAATAAGTCCCATTTTCAAGTCAAATTTTGCTCAAAATTTTTACATAATTATTTTTTTGCATAGATAATAAAGTCTACCAACCGAACATCGATAACTCCGAGTTAAAACTAGACCTAATAAATAGATTATTTAATTTGAATTTGGTTCATACTAGCTTCAAGTCGGGTTATCAACAAGATTCGGTTTAGCTTTGATTTGGGATCAGCTTATTTTTTGCTTAAATTGATTTCAAATCGATTAATTTTTTGTTTACTAAGCTTTAACTGCAAAGAAAAATAGCCATAGTGAAAAATATTCAGGACGAGTTAAACTCAATACTGTTCACATCATTGTTGTTTCTAGAACAATTTAGATTGGCTATTTCGAACATCAATTCGGATGTGATTCTTAATCATTCAGTGGAAACCACTTTTAACAGACCCACTTAAAACGAGTCCTACACAAGAGAACTTAATTTTCACATACTACAGGAAGAACTGGCCCCTTGTGCCCAGAGTCCACATTACTACATTGCTCCTCGCAAAAAAATAATAATAAATACGTCAGCATCAAGGACACGTGGGGGGCTAGTTGTCTGGGTTGTCATCTTGTGGGTCCCAGTCTGACCATTCGTTGGAATCACGAGTTACGGGTTTGACCGGTTTTGGGACTGTTTCTATTATTTTTCCTTTTGCTTTTTATTTTGGATTCTTGAAATGTAATTGAGGGCAGAGTTAGGGATAACAATTTGGCCCAAATTCAATGTAAATTAAATTCGATTTGAGGTTACTTATTTGATTGAAAGCAAAAGGATAATCAAATTCGAATTTGATAGAAAATATTACAAATCCAATCAGATTTAGAGTAGGGTCCGTTCAATACGATAACTTTTTTTAATAATTTTACATTTTTTAAGTTAGAAAAATTCTAATATCTTAATCATGAAATTAAAAAAAACTGCATAAGATCTACATTTTATGTGCAGTATTCTCTTCTTTGTCAACTAATTTCCAATTCCTTTCCAATGTTCCTCTTGATCTCTCCTTGATGTTAATCAAATTTGTATTTTCTTCATTTTCGTCTTGCCCAATCAAAGTTGCAATATCCAATCATGTTATCTTTTCTCAACACCTTTTTAATTTAACATATTAAAATGTTTGACATAAAGAGGTATTTGACATCAAAAAGATGTTTAACCTCGCATTTATAAGTGAACAAAAACAAATTTGGAAAGAAAAATTGTCCAAATGTTGAATGAAATTGTATAATTGGATTATATCCAAATTTAATTCAATTTGAATTCAATCTGAATTCGATTTAACATACAATTTGACGGAGTTGAATTTGGACCGAATTTTCAAATCTAATTATTAATTGAATCGAATTCTCAAATCCAATTTAAATTTAAATATTTAAACATGTAATTCGAATTCAACTCGTTGTCATTCTTAAGAAACTTTAGATTTGGGGTTGAACTGATGGTGGCCCATGGACCCATTTCCATGCTTGCGTGGCTTGGATCCACTTGGATTAGACCCGCCTCAATTATTGAGACATTGGTGGTCTGCACAAGTTTCTTACGCGATTTGGTGTTTTGCCATAATAGACTTTGACACATATACTGTTTAAGACTGACAACTTTACTTGAATTTATGTAAATGTAGACAGAATTTTTGGCGAGATTGAGAAGCAAAATTAACATTAACTGAACAAATCTTGGATCAATTTTGTTAAGTTTGAGTTTTGATTACAGTATGTTTAAATTAACTTAATTTTGAGAAATTAGATTTTCTTTTTTTTAATGAGCAAACTAGTCTATGGGGTGTTTTGTAAATGGTTTTTTAAAGAGTTTTTTGGGTAAAATGATTTTTTTTGATTAAAATTAGTTGTTTGATCAAGTTAAAAGTTAATTTGCATGTTTGATAAGAAACCTTTTTAGATGAACTTTTTGAAGCCAAAAAGCTAATTCTATGAGCTTTTCGAGAGAGTTTTTTAAAAATTAGTTTTTTGTCTCACAACTTTATCAGGAACAACTAACAATTTCAACAAATAGTTTTTCAACAAACAGCTAACAGCTAATATAAATAGCAAAAGTTGTTTGTTTGCCAAACATGACCTAGGTGTTCGTTCTTGGAGAATAACGAGCCTTGCATTGAAGGAGGAGAGTAAACAGTTGGTGCCTAATCATCTATAACTTGTGTTGCGTATCTCACAGCCCATGAAGATAAAGAGTCTTTTCTTTTTTTGAGGGTTGGAGAATCTAATATGAAAAGTAAAAAGAGAATAAAATAAAAAATCATTTATTTTATACATGCTTTAAGTAAAATTCGAACTCTAAGCTTGTAATGGATAAGACGATTTGAACAGCAACCGTGCCTATGTTGGACTTCAATTTGATGGTTTGACAATTTCTGAATGAGTGAATGTCACTTTACAGGATTCCCATTTCTCTTTTGAACCCTTTTGGGGCTGCAGGTAGGACATAATGCATGTAGTTTGTAGGCCTTGTGGTTCTCTATGAGCACATAATTAAGGAATTACTAATTTATTGTCAATTTCCTGAGCACCAAAGTGAAATTTCTACTAGCCATTGCCGATTAAGTTCTTCGCAAAATGACAAATGCAAATGTTTAAGAACCAAAGTATATTTTCTGTAGTTAAAACAAATTGATTTAGACAAGAAATTCACTAATATGAAGTTCATAATAGCATAGGAGTAATTGGATGAAAATAATAGTATATAAATGACGTATGTTTAAAAATGGAATTGCGTACTTTTAATACACAAAACTAGATAACATCTGGGTCCTGGAATCTCATGACTCTAAAATACACGTCTTGTTGGGATATACTCGAGTAACATATGGTTGAGTATAGTGTTAACAAAAGGTTTCAATCTTACAATAAAAGAGAGGTTGTGTATGTTGTGCGTACAAGGGTAGTTTTGGATTGAAATGCATCGGGTATGGGTAATTTTAATTGATTTTGATATTGTTTGTTATTCGTCTTTGCTTTATTAACTTTTATCTTCGTCATTATTAACGTGGTGAAAGAAATAGGTGAGCATTGAATAAAGATCAAGACAATAACAAATCACTAGTTATTGTCTTGATCTTTACTCAATGCTCACCTATTTCTTTCACCACGTTAATAATGACGAAGATAAAAGTCTCACTAAGTACAAGAACTCTGAAATTTAAATTGTCTCTTGAACTGTATAGGATCAAAGTCCATGCTTGTCATCACCAGTAGGCTAGCTAGGCATCACGGCATGATCCATGAACTTGAAAAGCGAGTGGAAGACTAACCAAGTGAATGTGCGTGGCACAGTCAACCAACAGTGATCAATGATCATTTCAATCATGACTTCAAAAGCTTTGTGGGCCAAGAGCCCTTCTTTGACATCAACTCTCAAGTGGGCCCTCGCCTACGTGTATTTTTCAATGGATCCAATGGGCTGAGGTCGATGGGCCCACTAAGTAAAGATAGTTAATTATACAGCTAGTGCATGCTTTCCATTGGGTTTTTTTTTTTTTTTTTTTGGGGTGTTCCACCGTGTGATGTGGATTGTTTGAACTTTGACCACAATCTTGGCATCGCTAATAACGTGGCAATTTCTCGTGCTGTGTTCACTCTCGTTTGTTACCCCCCCCCCCCCCCACCTCCTTAATTCGAGAAGTAATTAGATGAGAATTAATTAAGCTTTCAAAATCTGGTCGTTCTCCATGTGCCCATGAAATGGAGTTAGTGACACATATATAGCTCATTACCTCTACATTTAGCCTCGCTTTTTCAACCCACACAATGAGTTGTATTCAATATTCATACATCGCTTGTGTTTATCAAATTCTTGGCAAACAAGGATAAAGTTCCCTTCCTCTCCGACTGAAAAGAAGTACGTCTTTTGACTTATTATTAACTCAGTTTGATTATCATCAACCCTAGGTTTGTGAAAACCATATACCGAGTACGTCCAGATTAAATGATTATTGTTTTTCAACTCAAACTTGGATCATTTTGATTATTTTCTTCGTCTTTTTCTTCTTCATCTTCTTCTTTTCCGCTCTTCTTTTTAATTTAAAAAAAAAGAAGAAGATCTAGACGTCAATGCTTGCTGTAAATGGAAAATCATGTTGGACTCTAAATATGATTTATTGCTAAGTGAGTAGAGTTGTATTAAATCCTCCAACTAGCAACATCAGTATAAGTTCAATTTATTATTGCACTCCTGCTAAACCAACTGAAATTGAACACTCTTATCATCCTAAGGTTGTTATCATATGAGGGTGATATAATATGATATGATATTCAAAAAGCACACTAGCATTGTTTTGAAATTAAATAAGACTAAGACTTTTTAATTTTTTTTTTTAAAAAAAGAGAGGAGTAGAGACCAATGTATAAGGTGCTTGAACCCAAGTATATAACAACAGCTTCAAAAGACTCTATCAGTTAAATTGACTGACACCCACGAAAATGAGATTAAGCTATGAAACTTAATTCAAATCTGAATCAATTCTCAATTTGTGCATGCCATGCATCCTTATAGAAGGGCCATGCTAATCTTTTCTATATCATCCCAAATTTATCAAATGTCTCTGAAGAGATGTTAAGAAGCCTAATAAAAGTTGACAAAAGCATCTATGTATCAAAAGATCTAATAGAAAAAAAAGCAATACTTCTAGAACTACATATGGTTTTAATACTCCATAAAATAGAAGGAATACTTCAACATCTTACTTCTTTCTTATTTGAAATTAAGAAATTATCACAAATTACTTTCTTTTTCGTTTAAGCGTTACTTTATACACTTTAATAGCATTTATATTGTAGATTTAAGTCCACAACTTAATAATGTGGCACATCTTATAGTTAGGATACAATTTTATGAAAGGGGATCATAAAAATAAACTTAGATGTTAAAAATTAACAAAATATCATATATATAACCCAATTCCATAGATTAAGTTTTTAGTATAAGGGCAGGTACGTAGTCGTTGGGTAGTTCCCCTTTATTTATTTGTTTGCTTATCCAACATCGGCTTGGCATAAAAGCTTCAACAATGGGTTACCGGTGGATCCGGTAAAGAGAAGGCCAAGTGCGTAAGCCATACGTCATATGTACGTCGAGACTCAGACGTTATGGAGCCAAACAAGCTGTTTTGAGCAACTCAATTCAACTCGACTGAACTGATCAATTGTACTTGTTTAAGGAAAGAAATAAACGAAAAAGAAACAAAGAACAACTTTCTTAATAAAGAAAACCAAAAGCCGCTGGTAACACTTTCCTCGTTCAAGGAGCGATAAGGTTTTCCTTTTGGGTGGGTGTCAGATGAGGGGAAAAAAAAGGGTAATGTTTTATGAAAAAGAAAAAAAATTAAGGTCTTTGAATTTTAATAATCTTAATATTAAGCCTAAAGAATGGTAAGAATTCCTACTAAAAAATAGCAACCAAAATAACCATATTATGAGGGTATTTTTTTTGTATTTTTTTAATTTGAGAGGCATATTATAAATATGTTATTTTTACAAGTGTAATAACAGAGGGGGAAAATCTAAGGAATATGTCATAATTCGAGGAAATACTTAACCGTTTTCAAAAAAGTATCTAAGTGAGTTCATCTTTCTAGATTTATCTATTTAATTAAAAAAATTTATATTTTATCAGAAAAAAGGATGGTTAAGATTTAATCTCAGTGTGTATGAAGAACTTATTAACAATATCGATATCTTATATTTTCAATTAAAATTTGACCTTTGAATGATGATAAAGATGTCAATTCAACAAATGATTCTTAACTGCATGTTAGGAAATGTGAATGTGTGGAAAGACGAAATTGCCAATAGGAGTGGAAAAACTTTAGTATTTTTCTATTTAATTGGTAATTCATGTGACTAATCAATAATAACGTGTCAAACACTTAAAGTAGTCCTTGACCATGAACCGACCATTACCCCATTTTGACCCTCTTATCCTATCATAGACAAGGCCAATACTCTCAAAAAGTTTAACAAGTTCTTCAAGGTTTTATGCCAACAAAGAAAAACAAGGGGAGAGAAGACATAGGTTTAATTTCAATGCACCATTTTCTATTGTTGAAAGACAAATATTCCACGAAAAATAGTCATAATTAAAAAAGATTACATATATACTCCTATTAGTCCTATAAGATAACTTTCAATGCTTGCATGATTTGTTTACTTGCATCACTCTAACATTAACTTTAATGTCTTTGAAAATGTTAGGCCAACAATTAATGATATATCATTAATTCAAACATCAAGAGAAAAAGGAATTTTTTAGCCAAATATCATCAAAAGAAACTTTAAATTGTTAATAATATATATCTACAGGTCATCTAAGTTTGCACCCAAAAATATAAATTAAAAGAAAAGAAGGGTAGCATATGCATCCACACCAAAGGTCATTGGATCTAATTAATCCATTTATTGATTGACGGGCTAAGGCAATTAATTCTTGTGCCCCAAAAGTACGTTAACGTCTCTGCTCTCTAGCTAGCTATATCCAACGTATCATTTGATTCTTTCCTATCGCGTTTCTTTTCATCATTAGTCCAAAACAATTCGAACACAAAGAAGCATAAAATTTAAAGTGTAACTTTTAAATAAAACTCAACTTCTCAACTAAACCGTAAAAATGAACATAAATGAAACTGTAAAAATTAACATAAATTTCGCTAAATTACTGCTAGGCAACTAAGCTGTGAAAATTAACATAAATTTTGCTAAGACATTTTCTAAAGACTGTCAAACCTTTGTGAATAATCAGTCGACATCAAATATTTTCTTTGCTTCTTACTCTTGGCACAACCCCTTTAGCCAATATTCAACAATGTATAAATTTGGCATGTGAAGAAAATATTTGCTTGGCTCAAAAGACACCAAATGGGCTCATTTAGGAGGAGAACGTGCCCTATTTGACAAGGTTAATGCCATCCGTTTCTCCTTTCATTTAATTTGTTGGCTTATGACGGCTGTTTTTTAGAATTTTGACCAAGATTTGCGAATGTCAATGGGCAATTCGAATATGATTTCTGGGTTTTGGAACACTGTAGTGTCTCTTGTTTTAAAATTAAATAAATGTGGTCGGATATTGCAGGCTACCTGTATTCAAGATTCGTTCTCCTTATTTTACATGAGTAATAAGCTATTATTATACATGTTTTGTTAATCAAAATTATATATATTTTTTAGTGTCTTGTTCTTTAATAATGTAGAAATTTCTATATAGAAATTAAAGTCCAGGAGTTTATTATTAAAGGTAGTTGTAGTGGATGGTTCTATTTTAGATGATGTTTTTATCTATCTTTGTGTTGTTAAAAATCTTACATAGACTTTCTTGCCTGTTGGCCAATAACAATAGAAAAAACATAGAAAATAGATGATAACATAGCTCAGTGTTTTTGTCACCCATATTAATTTGTACAATGAAGCTTGAGCGTAGTACTTAATTTTCAATTATTAAGCTAACAAACCCTATTAATAAAAGCAAAAATATCGATAGAAACATAGAAAATGGATGGTAACATGGCTCGATGTTTTTGTCACCCATATTAATTTTATACTATGAAGTTTGACTATGGTGATTAGTTTTTGAATTATTATGTTAACAAAACCTGTTAACAAATGGAAAAATATACATAGATGTAATATTGTACGTAATTGAGGTGAAAAATATATATATATATATATATATATATATATATATATATATATATATATATCCAATCATAATTTAAGTTAAACCCAAGAAAATAGTAATTGTATACATACAATGATTTTACATCATACATGAATTTTGTTTTGGAAGAACTATTGACAGGCAGTCATGCAATAAGGTAAACCTAGCCAAAATCTGAGAAAGTCTGCAGGGGAAAGATTCAAGCGTTGTGTACACAATAGTAGCTGTCGTCAACTTCAGCAAAAGGTTTTTGTTGAGAGCCGTTGCCCGAAAAGAAAGTCCGAATTGGCGACCTAGCTTGGAAGCGGAGAAATTAATCATCAAGAAGTGAGCCACCAGTTTGGTTGCAGACCTCAAAGAATACAACCCTAATACTAGCTGTTTGTCTATGTTTTTTCCTGGTTTAGTGCCAAAGGATGCTAGCTCCTTTGTGTCCTAATTGATTAAGAATTTTTTACTTGCTATGTTATTACATTACCCTATAGGGGAAAAAAAATTATATATATATATATATATATATATATATGTACCAACCAAAATAGCAGTGTTGGGTGTAGTATCACTTTACTAATTGCACTAGTCACTTTTGAGTCTAATTATATTGGACTTGTAAGTTTTCTAAATAGTCAGATATTACTATTTACTATGTCTTACGAAATTGAAATTTGGATACTATGTAGCTAATATAAGTTTGTCTCAAAGTATTTAAAATAGTTAATCTAATATAGGTAATTAAGATTTAAACTCAAAACTTAATTAAAAGGTTCTTATATGTTAAAGAAGAAAATCACCTCATAAATTAACTCGATCATCAAAAGCTAATGCCTATAAACTTTGATGCAGTTGCAAATTTAACTTAGAGGTAGGTCACAATCCGACAGTTTAAAATGTAACATAAATGAATCGTTGAAATCTTACCCGCCTCTCATAAATGGGGGAAAAAAAATTAGAAATTGGAGTCATTATTAATTAAATTGGTTCAAAAATAGATCTCCTATCAATCCAATGTCTGTTCCCTTACAACATTAGGTGATTCCCATCTAGTATAATCAGTCATGTTAATTCATACTCAAGTAAACTTAACCCAACTCTATAATTTACCATCCACATACAGTTAAATATTAAGGGAAAATGTTTGGGTAATATTGCATTTTCAAATGATTGTCAACTGCTCAATGCACTGGTTGTCTCTCTCAAATGACGTTGTCAGTTGTAACTTCACAAGTTCACATCAGTCACGTGTCAGATTTGAAACGTTTCGAATTGCAGTTTTCAGAGTCATAATAAACAGAGTCTTTAAAATGATTATTTCTATTTGAAATTAAGATGACTTTTGTTGCAAAATATGGCCACTTTATGCTCAAGTCGTACCACTATTTGTTTACAGCTAAGGCACCCCGAGACTTTTTTCAATTTCTCCCTCCCCTTTTTTTCTTTTGACAGAAGTTATTAGAGTCAAAATATTTGTTTCATTAACAACAAGCAACCTAATCAAGTCCTCACCAGCCAAAAACCCCCAAAAAAAAAAGGAGAAGAAAATGTAAAAATCCCGAGGATATTATTATCCAGTGTAATTCCACCTTCGACAGTGATCAAGCTAAAAAACAAGATCAATTATTAAACTTTTGGGACCAGTGGTGCGCTTGCAATGCTAATGGCCACACTCTAAACTGGGCCCAATGGGCTAGAAGCCTAAGGTTAGTGAAGCCATGGACTCTGGCAGAAACACCCAACTCAAAATATCGTGCAAAGAAAAGAAATTTTTGGGAAAAAAATGTTCGAATTTAGTTTACTTTTAGTTAAATGGATTTCAAGGGCAAATCAAGTTCGCTTGTTTCATATTTTGAGTCAGATATTGGTCCAAGTTGTTCAGCTCGAGTCTCAATCTCAACTCAACTTTTCTAGATCTGATCATATATAGTTGAATGAATACTCAAGTAGTAATATCCGACAAGACATGATTGTATCAAAATCAACTTTGATGCATGATTAGTAACGAATTATAAGATTGATGAGGTATACATGGTGGTTGGAATGCTTGTTTCACTTTGAGACAAATCCCTGTCCTAGAACCAAAAGTTCTAAAGAGGAAAAACAAAGGTCATGAGTCATGACGTACAAAAGATGCAAGTAGAAGGTGATTATACATTCCTTATATATGAACTTGACCCTACAAAGATGGGATGAGGAGAACGATTGATGTGGAAGCAACTAGATGGAGCTACATACCAAAAATCCAGAAGAGGTAATAACAGCTAATAAGAATGCGAATCAAAGTGACAAACACAAGTACATATCCAGAACATTTCAGACAAACTATTCCAAATGACACAGCTTTTTGTATCTACCATGTTCTGTGCTAGCTCCGTGTAATTATTCCTATTTAACACTTGACAAATCTCACCACAGACCACCAGATAGAGACGATCACAAAACTTGCTTGAAAGTCAAGGATCACAAATTAATTAAGGCAGATACATGGCCGAGGCAGTGGAACCCTTAGTGGCTGCAAAAGTGGTCGGAGATGTGATCGACCAGTTTACTCCGATGGCTGAGTTGACGGTTCAATATGGGGACCAAATGGTCACCAATGGTTGTGAACTCAAGCCCTCGGAAGCCAAAGAGAAGCCTCACGTTAAAATATCATCGGACAACCCAAAACCTGACAATCTCTACACACTAGTATGTTTAACTTTGAAAATTACTGTCATTTGTCTTGGATCATAATTGTTAGGACTTCAATCTTAAGAATTTTTTTGGGGGTTATGTATGTTTTCAGCTAATGGTCGACCCGGATGCTCCAAGTCCTACTCAACCGATTCTAAGGGAATGGCTTCACTGGTATATAATTTGTCTTTTCCAATTAATCAAACATCCTTTTGTTTTCATATATTTTGAGCTTTATAAAGCACTTTTTTTTTGGGTAATATTATGATTATTATCGAAGTTAAACCATAGTTTTGTTGATGCCGGAATTTGAATGTGTTGTAGGCTAGTCGTGGACATTCCGGAAGGGATGGATGCCTCTAAAGGTATGACTCTGACGTCTTGACTAGTTTGCATCGTGAACTTGACTGGGTGAATGTTTCCAATTCTTCGGATATAAATTATGTGTAATATTGAATGATACTAGTTCAAGAACAAATGAAGTTACCTACCGAGACTGATTTATTTGATTTAATTCCTCAAATTGAGGACGTGATACATGAAGAACTCCCAACAAGAACACAAACTAGAAAGGGTTTTAAGTTTGAATGCTTCCTGTAAGTACCACATATGAGTCCAGATTATGAAAAATTCACATTGAGAGAGGAGTGTTCAGATTTACTAACTAAGAAGCTGTTGATTTGTAGGAAGAGAACTGGTGGAGTACATGGGCCCAACTCCTCCAAAAGGGAAGCATCGGTATGTGTTCGTAGCATATAAGCAATTGGGCCCGCTTGTGAAGCCCAGGCCCGTGCCACCGCCAGATGCTCGTGCCGAGTTCAACACTCGCCGTTTTGCAGGGCATAACAAGCTGGGATCCCCAGTTGCGGCCCTCTTTTTCTACTCTCAAAAAGAGGGTAACATTGCTTATGTTGCCTAGACTCTAAAATCTTACCTTTCCCTTTAATTTTGTCATTAGCTGCAATAAATAAAGCCACGATGAGCTTTATGTTAGTCTTGCTTTGTAATTATTGATGTGTTATTGAATAATTTGTGTATATGTCGTCAGCTTGTGCTTCATGTAATCCAGTAGTAATATGATTGCAATGTAGAAAACCTTTTTTTTTGGGGGGGGGGGGAGGCTGACTCAATTTGGTCTTGATCGATAAGAATCATCATACTTGGTGCAACACATTGAAGTATTAGAGTGTTACTTTTGCCTATGTTTAAAACTCATCCTACTATTTGTTAATATTTTAACAACAATAATTTTGATGTGCTTAACATCGGTACATTAAGTTGTCTACTTACAAATACTTTTCTTTCATTCTGCCCACAAAATTCTATTCTCGGCTTCTTCGATGTGATTGTTCCCATTGCCTGACATATTTAAGAGAAAGCCATATAATTTCTGCACAAATCTACCACCTAGCCTGTGAGAACCCTTTTTTTTTTTTAAAAAAATCTTTCATTGCCTTACTTCCAGAGAATGACATACTTAACATTGATCACATTAAAAAAAAAAAAAAAATCATATTCAGTCAAATTTACTTTTTTTTTTTTTTTTTGGTGGACATGATGAAATGCCACGAACAAAACTCATGCGCACATATAGCTAGGAAAAATAATAAGTATATGAACATATATATATATATAATATATATATATATATATATATATATATATATATATATATATATATATATATATATATATATATGACCTGAACTTAAGAGTATGCACTCTTGATAATAGTCTATTTTTGGTTACATCTACAGATGTCAATTTAGGATAATTTATTATATACACCTAAGAGTATCTACTCTTATTGTCACACATATATATTTTTCAATATGTATTTGTCATATGAGTGGTTACTATCATATATTTTGCCTATGTGATTTCCGGGAGTACATACTCCTATGTGAATGATGTAAGCTTTGTCAATTTAGAGGCACAAATAGCTGCCTCAACGCCACCATATCTCTCATTCTTCCCAATAATATACGTTGTGGCTTTCTGTCATACTTGAAGGAGCTTATATTCTCAATTATCATTTTCGGAAGACTTCCAGCCTTTTTTGTAAGTATTTGGCTTATCACCTAATTAAATGATAATCATCTTCTTTATTAAAACCATGATAATCAGTTCACTGTCTCAAGCAATTGGACTGTTCATTACGGGTCGTCATTATTAATAGTTTACGGCGCATTATTGCAATATTTCAGGTTTGAATCACTTATGTTTATTTTTGAGTGTTACATTTTTTTTTTTTTTTGAAAAAAATTTACTTTTAAAGCTTATTATGAATTTTATTTTCTATGTTTCAAATTCAACTTAAGGTTTATACCTAATTAAGAGTTCTGTCTAAATATAATGTGGAAGAATCTAATGTAACAGCTTAATTTTACACATTAATTACATTGCTATGGAGAAGGGCAGTTATACATATTCGATTTATAGAACAACTTACCGCTTGTGCCTTCATACAAAGGAAGCTTATAACAATTTAAAAATTCATTGTGCCACAATACACCTAAGATCCAACCCAGAGAAGTAATCCAAAGATGATTCTTTCATTTTCAATTTCAGTGTTAATGCAAACTGGATACTAAATGCAACATATTGCAGAACATATGGCTCAAACATATGGGAAGTGATATATATTTGTGTTTGAAATTATTATCCACGTATTTTGTTTGGTCAGGATTTACAATCTTGAGTTTAGTCAGTTCAGTCTCTTTCCAAATTTAATAAGGCTCCCCTCCCCCCAAGGAAAAGCAAATAATAATCCATTTTCTAATGCATATATATTTTTCTAATTTTTATATATATATATATATATATATATATATATATATATATTCTGTTAGATTTGCTTTTATTAGCATTTCTGAACACATTATTTTCTACACTTACTGCATGCAATTTAAACCTAATACTAGTATATTTACTTTAATGGGTCGGATTGGAAGGGGACAAATGACGGACAGAACGTGCCAGCAGCTTCTTACCGTCGTCTAGCCAGCCCAAAAAAATCGGAGGGGATAGGTAAGAATTAATGGAATGGACCCCAGAACATTTAGGACCACTCCAAAGGAGGCCTTTTTGTATCTACCATATTCTGGGCGCAATGTATGTTTTGTTTCCCCCAAGCGCAATACTGTTGTTCTTGAGCAATCCTTGCAAGCTATAGTTCATGTCTAATTCCTATTTAACCCTCAAATCAGGAATGCCTTTCTTAAGTTCTTTAGCTAGACAACTGCTAGTACTTGTGTTCGTCCTCGGGTTTTGCCTAAGCAATCATCAGTACCGAGCATCACGTAGTGAGCTCGAACAAGGATCACAAGACATGTCGAGGGCAACAGATCCCTTGGTGGCCGGAAAAGTGATCGGAGACGTCCTGGACTCGTTTACTCCGACAGCTGAGCTAATAGTTCAATACGACTCCCAAGTAATCACAAGTGGTGTCGAGCTTAAGCCCGTGGAAGCCAAAAACAAGCCTTATGTTAAAATTACTACTCCAAACCCTAACCCTAACAACCTCTATACTCTCGTATGTCGTCTTATTTGCAACCAATTCAAGCTTTACTTATTAGTCTTGATCTTCAGTCATACAATTAAATCAATTTTGATGGTTTGTTTGTATTCTAGGTAATGGTCGATCCAGATGCTCCAAGCCCTGCTCAACCAACCGCAAAGGAATGGCTTCACTGGTTAGTACTTGAATGTCTTTAATACTTTACTTTCATGTCTAATCTGTTAATTTTCAAAACAAATTTTTCGTAGTCAATAATTAATCAATCTCTTGCAGGCTTCTTGTTGACATTCCTGAAGGGATGGATGCATCCAAAGGTATGCTTCTCTTTTGTCTCTATTACTCTTACTCTGAAACCGAACACGTAGAACCAAGCAGCACACCAAACTTGTCCCAATCAAACTCGGATAACCTAGTTTGATTTTTGTGCTAGATTTAATCCCAAACACCCATCTATTAAACTAGACAGTATTCTTCAGTACTGTATGACAGTAACGACTTTCGATGTGGGCCTCAACTTTGCGGGATTTCGGAGATACAGATGCGGGTAGTCTTGACATTTGCGAGTATAATTGCCATCATAGGACCGATTCCGGTGTTATTGAGTAATATGAAGGATATTTGTGAGATGGAAAGTTTCATTATACAACGTTATGTTTGTGCAGGAAGAGAACTGGTGCCGTACGTGGGACCATCGCCACCCATAGGGAAGCATCGATACGTGTTTGTGGTCTTTAAGCAACCGGCAGCGCTGGAAAAGCCTAAAGGAGTGCCACCGCCAACTGTCCGTGCCGGTTTCAACACCCGCCGTTTTGCAGAGCAGAACAACCTGGGATTGCCGGTTGCCGCTGCCTTTTTCTACTCCCAGAAGCAGAATCTTAATGCTATCTAACCTACGTACATAATGTAAAGGCTATAGTTTCAGGGACATGGACTAAAGCTCCAGTGTGTAAATTAGCAAAATAACACTTTTGGCTGTAATCTAGCCTTGTACCAAGACATATCGAATAAAGTGAGAGTTGTACATCCTTGTAATAAGCCTTGCTTCCATGGGCAAACGAGATTACTCAGTTGGATAAACATGGCATTTTGTATTAATATGTTTGTTCTGTAAGGGTTACAGAGGGCCATTTTGATACAAATACAATCAACCTTGACCTTAAGGCCTAATGCCTTGACAGCTTCAATTATCTTCTTATGAAGTCAGCATCTCATCGACAACGCAAAATATGGAGAGTGTGTGTCAATTACCGGAGTACTCGCACAACCAAAAACAAGCACGCAAAGGCTAAGCCGTAGAGATCAAAAAAAAATATGTATTACCCTAGAGTATCTTGTGCCATGTTGTCATCATATTTACACAGCCAAGGATCCCAACCAGTATCACTTGACACAATGCAACACGCAGCAATATGTACATTCCCAGATCTTAATTTACATACGCACTTATTCGAAAATATGAGATGACCACTTCTTGATCTCCATCCAATATTGTCTCAAGAATTTTTGGAACATTGAAAAGTATAACACCATGCACAAATCATCACCCTGGAGACTCCTTGTTCTGTTCTTCATTCTCATTCAGTACTTAGGGGAGGGATGGATGGTTGCGTACTTCGTTCTTGAGCCTATACATTTCCTTGATGGCTTC
The DNA here is from genome assembly GCA_029747015.1 of Carnegiea gigantea. Lineage (NCBI taxonomy): Eukaryota > Viridiplantae > Streptophyta > Magnoliopsida > Caryophyllales > Cactaceae > Carnegiea > Carnegiea gigantea. The sequence continues at coordinate 204,661 of JAKOGI010000446.1, read as the reverse complement.
ATCTACGCTGCATATTGTCATCTTCTCCACCTGCTTAGTTCCTCGAGTACATTAACAATCCATTCAAAGGGATTCATAGCTCAGAAGTCGTAAAAGGATTATCCAGTAATATACCTCCAGCTTCTCTTGTTTTGCCTTGTGATCATTTGGAAGAACACGAATTTCATCCATCAGCTTGATGCACTCTGATGCATTTTCAGGTGAGACAAATCCCACGACGACGCTAACACAAGACTTCCACAGTGAAAATGCATGACAAAATCAGTACAGTTTAGTCCAAAGCTCACTTCCATTTTGGGGTGGGGGGGGAGGTAGTGGAGAAAGCACATGCCAGAGTCAATGCAGCTTCCCAAACCAATACACAGTCCTACTGCGGCTATGGTATTGGTGTGGCTTAATGGAAAAGGCATCACTGAATTCGTTCCCCAATGGTAGCTTAATGGAAAAGCATACACAAAATCCTACCAAGGCTACCGTAGCTTAATGGGAAAAGCATCACTGAATTGTCCTCTACAGTTCCAGCGGAGTAGCAGGCAGTTAACCCAAAAGTATCGATTTGCCTTGGTTCAGCAGTTCTTAATATGTATGAAGAAGCCCCTAATAAACACTGGAAATCCATATTTTGGAAACAATAATAATGTTCCAAATCAATTAATCTGAGGATTGAATTAAGCAACTTACTTTGATATTCTTTATCTGGTATGGACATCCTGCTGGGATAAACACCGCTTCTCCAAGGCATTGATTGAATGTCCATGGTTCAATATCTGGGAACAGATGTTCACAAACTTCGTCAAGTCATCAAATATGTAAAGGAAACAAATAAAAGTAATCCATAAAAGCAATACCCACCAAACTCCTCCTTCAGCCTCAATTTATGAGTTGCATCAAGATAGAAACTTCCATCAAATATTGGATGAACAACCTGAAGCAACATCACAAACTTGACCAATAAGATCAACCAAAGCACCAAAACAAACAAATAAGATCCACCAGACAACAGAAACTTGTAGCAGGGCTGTTACACAGTTTTCACTCACATTTTTCTGAAGGTCACAATTGTAATTGAACTCATCCATGTGCTTCGCAATATACTCCAGGAGCTTTGGAATGTCTTGTCTGCGAAAGACATCCCACTCAGCCCCACAAGGGTTCGATGGATGTCTGATGTCAGAAAGACTGGTGCTTTCCATACGGTCCAGGTGAGACATCTGATCTATTGACTTCTCAGGACTATGACGGGCCCCGGAGCATACCATCGAAGCATCGGAATCAGTATCAGAACCATGAACCTTAGCAGGTGATTTGTCATCCCCAATGTTGGCACCGGATGGATCATTTGCTGCAACTGAGCAGCTACCCGTTACTCCTTGGCTCAAGGAATTCCTTTCCAAAACCCTATCCTGCCCTCCTGCTCCAAGCAAAATCTCACTATGCATTCTTGTTCCCTCACTTTCTGAACTCTGCAAACAATGTCCTTCCTGGTTGTTGGTGCCACTATGTTTCATTAACTTTTTGATCTTACTAAGTAGCTCCGTGGAACAAGGTGAACCATCAGCATGTACCAAGACATTCACCTGCAAAAGAACCCAAAAACAATTTAAGTCAGAAATGTTTAACACTTCAGTAAGAAGGCTATGTAAAGCCTACACGTTTCCAAGTTACAACTAGATGAAAATGCAATGAACGCAATAAGAACTGAAAGAAAGGTACGAACACCCACCACATCATAAGAGTTGTAACACAGGTTAGTCACCAATTCACCTCTTGCAATTTCTTCCCTGCTTCCACACGAGATACATAAATGCGGACCAATTTTAGAAGCTGGAAAATCCTCTGGCAATTTCCCAGCAAGGTTCAGAAGTCCTGTCCTAGGGTTGGTGTATTCTTGGAGTGGTAGGGCACAGATAATCCCCGCATAATGACTTTCAAACAGCTTACGAGACAAAGCTGAAGAAAGGTTAGCCTTCAATTTTAGTGTCTCGCGGCGTTTCCTCGTGCATCCCTTCCCCAATGACCTAGTAAAGGACTCCTTAATACCTATTTCAACATCATACCAATCTGAGTGATTTGCATTTTCAGCTTCTTTCACATTTTCACAATTACCGATTGCCTTCTCCAAATAACAAGAGAACATATTTAGTGGATCCCAACTCAAGTTTGACCCATCTCGAAGCAACTTATGAACCTTTACAGGGTGACCCTTCTGCCAATGCCTCTGGAAGTGAGCAAGAACAATATCATGATCATCAGAAGCACATGGGCAATAGAGAAAATTGTCCTCTGAATCTTTTCTCCTAGAGGCTTCCAGTAACTCCTTGCTTTTATCAGCTTCAGAGAGACTAGCACATAACGAACATTGCACAGAGTCATCTCTAGTTTGTAGAAAGTCACACTCAGAAACCATCTCTGTGGCACTGATTTCTAGTTCTTTGGTCCAATTAAGTGGAAAAATACATCTCAAATCAAGCATGCTGTTATTGCAACCACCAAGCTCCAAAGGCGGACAAGATATTTGAAGACAAGCAGCTGAGATTGCTAGGGAAGCAGAAGAAGCAAGGTCTGCATTTTCTGTGCTCGGTGCAGAGCTGCAGTTTTGTATTTTCTCTGAACAACTTTTCAGACCAGGTAGATGTGTTTTAGTTCTAATATTAACATTCCCATGCCCCCTGAGCAAGCCCCCTTGGCTGTATTCTCGACAGCAACTCAAGCAAAGATTGTATGAACAATTCAGGCAGCTTCTGTGGAAATCCAATATTGGACTTTTGCAGTTGTTGCTGATCAGAAGGTCAAACAGTGAGAAACAAAAGTATACATAGTTGCATACCCGATCAACTTCAAGCAGAGCAAAGGACATACCAGCAGCAACTGTCACTGCAGCCAACATCAGCTTGCCTAATCTCAACTTCAGAGAGATTCTGCCCTGTCAAGCAACTAACACGTCAGAAAGGAGACACTACAACAAATAAAATAAAGGCTCAAAAGCTCACATCACATAAGAGTCAATAACATCAATGTCAGCAATGGTGTGATAAAAACCTTTAAATTTTGCTTCCTTCTCCATCTCTACACTCTGCACCTGGTTGATTTGCACAAGGATAGGGAGAAGGAAGTTGATCAAGTACTGCAACTGTTGTAATTTGCTTCCTGTATATTGCTCCTTCACGATTTCCTACCACAGTTCCTCTGCTGTCAATGTACAGCTCAAGATCAACTACACGAAAAAACTCAAAATGAAGATGAGTGGCAAACCTTGGGGCCCATATTCTTTGATTTCGTAGTCCTGCAAAACTTACAGTCACAACTTCCGCGGCAAACTGGGCATCGCCGTTTAACCTCCTGGGGATCACTGCACCTAATGCAAAACCCCCAAATAGGCAAAACAAAGATTGGTGAAGCAGGATTATGAGATGACCAGCAATATATCAGCACACAGAGTTCGATAGTCCAGACAACTGTAGTTGCTAATCAACAGAATACAGTGTGGTTGTCAAGGGCAAACAGCAGCAGCAAAGAACCAGGAGGCCACTAGATATGTCAAATGAGTTGACATCAGAAGTGCATCCATATCTTTAATGGCCCAGTTACAAGAAGCCTGTCCCAAAAGTTTTTCTTTTTTAAACAACCATTTCTGTATTACAAGCTCCCATCTATCCTTCCCATTCCCCTTCCTTGTCTACAGGATGGCGACTCTGACGAAGTACATATGGTGACACACTGACACAGCACATGCTTTCAGTCTTTAAGATGAAAAGCATCATTTAGAGGCTCTAATCTTAACATCTGAATTCGACGTAAGGTAGAACCACACCATTTTTGGCCTCCTTTCTGGGAGGGTAAAGATCCAACATTATTGCTAATTCTCAAAGGAGAAGTCTCCTGTGGTGTAGCCTCCTTTATTGTTACAGTGCTCATTTACCCCCACCGACCTTACTCCTATGTGTCCTGATGAGACCATCTCACAGTGAGGTTCTCTACCCGAGACACACTCCAGTTTTACTGATTGGCACTTTGGCATGAAAGTTGCAATGCTAAAATTGCATAAGAGCATATCGCCTAGACACAAAGTCAAATGTCCCCATGCACGACAGCTAATACAAGGGTAATTGTGCTGCTCTTAATAGGAAACAATACCAACTAAAGTCAATCAACAAAGATGAAGGTAAACACAAATTGCCTCTTCACTATTCCAGGAAAACATTGTACCTTTCTTTCATGCAATCTGAGCAAAAGAACCGCTTTCTGCAACTCAAACATTTGGTTAAAGTTTTATTCTCACTACGTCGACACCAATGGCATTTCCTTCTCCCATTGTTCTTCACCTTACCCAAATTTCCCACATATGGTACAACCTAAGGTAAGACACGAAATCTCAGAATAATTACCAACCAAACAATAAAAAGGCAGTGAAAAACAACAAAGAATTCCAAGCCCATAATTACCTTCAATGAGCTAATAGGAGGTGGTTCAATATTCTTAGACCGAAACCTCCGATTAACAGTAGGCTTATAACATTGCACCCCAACTTTCACCCCCAAAGACTCAGCATTGTCAAGAAACTGAGTTGAGGGAGCAGGGGGGATTGCCATTAACCCATAAGGCAAGTCCCTAGTCACTTCCCCTGAACTCTCACAACCCTTTTCACCCTTCTTACTCCTCTCAATAATCTCTCTTCTCAAGAACACTCTAATCAAATCAGCCTTCATCCTCTTCATCCCTTTATCCGAACTATTCTCCAAAACCTCCAATTCTCGCTTCTTCTTCAACTTCTTCTCTATCTTCTCCTCTCCCCCTTCACCTCGTTTGATCTTCATCGACTCGGGCACCGTTACCTTCATTTGCCTCAACCTCCCCTGCTCATAATGAATCTCACATAGAGTTTTCCCCTCCAAAACCTTCATCTTGCATCGCCATCCTCGCCCATCAGTCCGTTTGCACCGTAGATCATCTCCCTCCCCCTCCACCAATGGAGTCCCTCTCTCATTCTCCTTCTCTTTCTCCTCCCCCTTCTCTTCCTTCTTCTCCTTCCCCTTCTCCTTCTTTTTCGCTTTCTCTTTCACTTTTTCCTTTTCTTTCTCCTCTTCCTCTTTCTCTTTCTCTTTCTCTTGTTGCTTATCTTTCCCCTTCTCCTTAACTGAGACTGACTCAAGCTCAGGCTCAGTATCAGGCTCAGGCTTGATAATGGCCACATTGAGCTTCTTATTACTCTGGCATTTCTCAGCCCTCTTCAAGTGAACTTCACAAAGGGTTCCGCCCTCAATGGCCCGCCGCTGGCACCGCCCACGCCCATCAATCAGAGTGCACCGGAGATTCTCCGGCACCGGCGGGAAAACCCTCCTCCTCTTCTTCGGGGAGGGCCCTGATTTCTGTCTCTCTTTCTCCACATCTTCACTAGAAGGTCCCTTGATTTTGAGCTTCTTAAAGTGGGCTTCACACAGATTTTGTCCATCAACAACCCGCCTCTTACATCGCCAGTCCCGGCCGTCGTTTCGCGTGCACCGGAGACTCTCCGGAAAGGGCGAAGGCTCCTCATTTTCCAGCAAGGGTGTTGCTATTCGTTTCTCTTTCACTTTATCTTTGTTTTTTGTCCTATTCAAGTGAATCTCGCAGAAAGAGTGCCCCTCAAGTGCTTCCCGCCTGCACCGCCAATCCTTCCCATTATTCCGGGCGCACCGCCGGTTCTCCGGCACCGGAGACGGAGACCCAGTTCCGTTTTCTCTCTCCTCCGGCATCCTCGGCCGCTTTTGGGGGCAGTGCATCTCGCAAAACATTTGCCCTTCAACCACCTGCCGCTTGCACCGCCAACTCCGGCCATCGTTGCGGTGACACCGCAGGTGCTCAGGCACCGGCACGGAAACAGGGGCGGGGGCGTCATCGACGGGTTCAGGCTTGACACGGACCCGGATCCGGAGACGGGGAGTGGGTTTAGAATCAGAGTTAGAGTTAGGGTTAGGGTTAGGGGAAGAGGGGCGTTTTTTCTGGCCGCGGTAGAGATGGGCTTCGCAGAAAGACTTTCCGTCGACTACGCGGCGTTTGCAGCGCCAATCTCGGCCGTCGGTTCTCTTGCAGCGGAGATCGTCCGGCAAGGGCTCCTCCCCCTCCATTGATGAACAGGGCAGATGTGATTGAGAGAGAGATAGAGAGAGACGCAGAGAGAGAGAGAGAGAGAGAGAGAGAGAGGGTTTAAGCTTAAGGAGTACCCCTAGATTGAGAAAAGAGAGATGGGTAGGGTAGATGAGAGGGTAAAGGTGAAATTTTCAGGGCAATTGAACAAGGGCATGACTGTGTCTGTCCGTGATAATTCTGATTTCTGGGGAACAGAGTGTGCAACTGCACCTGCAATTGCAATTGCAATTGCTTGGATATCTGAGTCTGAAACTGGAGCGCACAGTTTTCCGATTAAAAGCTAAGATCATGAATCCCACATTACTTTTCCCTTTTCCTTTTTTCTTTCTGTGGGTCATAAATGGATTTCTCCCTGTATGATGATTATTTTCTAATATAGACATTTCTGTATTGGAGAGAGATAATTTTGGTTAGCTTTGAATATTTATGTATGATCAGAATTTTTTTAACAAGAAATGAGTCAGAACCACTGGACACATCTTACATGCTATTTGGTATTTGATTATGTGTAATGGGTGAAAATGATCAGAAAATGAAATTTTGCTAGTGATAATGCATGATGTGATGACAGGATGGAGATGTAATGCATAAGACAATATTCAGGCTGCATACGCTGAGTTAAATTGGGGATGGAATCTGACATGACAAGGTACATGTATTAATCTATTACAGTCTAAAAGATGTTATTCAGGGCTCGGGATCTTGATATTACTAACAGGAATCAATGTGTATATTATTTGGTCTTCCACTTTCACTATATAGAAGCATAGTATATAGGTTTTTTCTTGTTCAGTTGAACTTGAATACAAGCATTGATAGTTACAAAATTGATTAAAGAAATCCACTTTAGTACCATTCTATCACAGAATCACACCCCAAAACAATGATCGAAAGCTGCCTTGAAAATGAATTAACCATATTCATGTCTTAGTGTTGTAATAGAAACTTTTCTTCTTGGGAAAATTCTTTGGTTTATATTGACTATTCAAAGCTTATATTATACTCTTGGGAGTACATACTCCTACAAGCCACGTTAACATTATATATTAAAAGTTGTTCATATAACAAATACACCCCAGACAAATATATATACATAGCAAGTTGGAGTACACACTCCTAAGTGTATGATATACATTATTACCATTGACTATTCTAGTCACATAATGAAATCCCAAAATTAAAAAGAGTAAACCATACTCAATTATTATGAATATCTAATTATATCATATTATCATATTTAGCTTTTCAATGGATAAGTCATATTTATGGTAACTATTACATTTCTAAATTTCAACTATAAATATGAAAAGAATCATGTTACTAAAGGACAGAATAGGAAGTGCAAGGCATATAAATGAAAGTAATACATAGAGTACAACAGAATTAGCAAAACCATCGAAGTATTGTGCTTACAATAATTTCGAAGAAACTTTATGATAAATAGATAGAATGAAGCATATAGTTTATAACAATAAAAGAAAAAAAAAGTTATTAGGCCTACGTAGATGTGATGCCATGACGTATTATTTTAGATGAAGATGGAGGAAGAATAGTTATTTTTGGGGGAAAAAAAAAATTAGACTGCATCAAATTGAAAATTTAGGGCGTATCATGAGGGTAACCAAGTAGGAATTTCTCAACCCTAACTTTACTCGATCTTCTTGCAGGTCGGCATATCTCTGATATTGACTTTGATGACTGATCCTATTGGTATTCTTTGGCCATCTGACCAGATCTAGCCCTCAGACCATCCCTATATATAGAATGAGATTTTTGTACTAAGTTTCATTTTTAACATAAAGCTCAATACTAATAATCCTACTAAACGAAAGTTCATGCGATGCAATTAAAATTATCATCATTGCAACTATTCTAATGCGTAATATGTTAACTATGAAAGTGAGTTCACTAAAACAACTATACCAAACACTACAGAGTGAGCATTAGAGGATTGAGAATCAGTGAGATCTGAAGACCGGGAGTGAAGGGGAATGGTAGGAAACGAGAAAGCAGCAAGCCAAAAGGTTTTAAACAAACGAACTCCAAAATCGTTTGTTTGAATTTTATATATATATATATATATATATATATATATATATATGAGGTTCAGCAAGTTGGGGTAAAAAATTCTACCCAAATATGACCGTTATCTTCAGTTGACCATCCTTAATTTGAAAATTGGGATGAGTTGAATACATAAAAATCTTATTTTAGTTTACAACAGGTCGGATCGGCAAAGCCTTGATCCTTTCACAATGAAAAATAGAGATTATGTTCTTAAATAATAAAAATAAATCATTATATATTATAATCCAGTTTTATACATCCAAATTTATTGATCGAGAACTTATACATAATTCACACACCAACCTGTTTGCCTATTGCAGTAGTTGGCATCAATTAGGAAGAATCATCTCAACAATGTAGGTGCAGGGTGCAAAAAACTGAACAGAAAAAGAAAAAAGGAGGGGCAATTGAGCATGCAAAAACAGTTAAGTTCTGACAATTCCTGTGGCATTTCCCAATCACAATCAATGGCACAGAGACTGCTTTTACTTTTACTATCGGCATGTAGTATGGGCATGGTGACTACATATTTCATCCTTCATAACACCCCACTTTCAAGCCCATCGCCAGGTCGGGTTGGGCCACAAGCCCATAACACTCGCATCTACAACTATAACTTGGACACTACTCGGGGGGGAAGAAAAGGCATAAGTTCTGAGACCATTTCACTTAAAGGGGGTAATAATTTGAATATTGTTATGATTGTTTGTTTGAAGATTTGCAATCACTCATATTATATAAGTGATATTTAATAATTTTTTTGTCCATAGGAATTATAAAGGATGGTACATTTTGTATTTTACATTTTACAATATAATGAAGTAAGATATGATCGAACTTGAAATCTAGTATACCTATGATCTCAGTCTCAACCATTATACTAAAAATCTATAGATACATCTTACATTTTATACGCTAATGTAACTCCCTTTTCTTTTTATAGTGAGGTATGTATGAATATGATGCTGCCATGATTGAAATGTAACTCGTTTTTTTTGTTTTGGGGGGGGGTGTTGGGTTCCGTGAATATATAAATATTTTTTCCAATATATGTATTTCGGCTAAATGTGGACTATGGAAGTCATGAAAACAAAAGCCAAATGAAACTGAGATGTTTGTTATATAATAAGCCTAATAATCAATCTAGCAAGCTTTGGCCTTTGAGACAAAAATTCAACTCAAACACGATGAAATCTGTTAATATTCAAATTTCAAATTGATAAACTAACGGACTATATGTCTAAGTGATAAAATTTCGTAGTGTTGTGTGAGAGATTTGGGATTGAATTATATTTAGTATCACTACGGTGTCCTCATTAATAAAAGCCAAAATTAATTCTTAAATCATGAGATAGTGCTTTGTAGATGCCTAAATGAGGCAATTTTTTGCTAGCTTTTCCTTCTAATGAAACTGACAATTTTTTTTTAATAAAATATTTTTGTTGGATTGTATGCAATGGCGCATATTATTATACGTACAATCATCTTATTCCTATTTCTGGTGGTTCTCTTGTATAAAACAGTTTCACCAAAAACAAATCCATCACATATGTAATTGATTTTATTTTATTTTTTTGGGAAAGATGTATGTAATTCATTTTAAGTTAAATAAAAAACATGTATATTTCCAAATATTTGTCAACATTAAGGAGAACTTGAGATCGAACTAGCTCGCGATCAAATACACCTAAGGGCGTGTTTGGTAAATTTAGCTATTTCAGTAATCATTAATTATTTTACTAATTGTTTGTGGTTGTACTAGTGATTAGTTGCCATCCATTAGTGTTTAGTTATTCAATTAATGATATAAAATAAATTTGTTTGGTATAAATAGCGGTTCAAGTAGGAAATTTATGTAAAATGATTTGAAAGGACGTAATAAATAGACATTTTTCATAAATAAAAGAAGAATTTTCTAAATTTGAAATGCAACCACTACGGAGAGATTCTCGCCTCTAATCATTAGCTACCTCATTGGTTAATCCACTACTTCAGCAAGCACTTATAAACAGTGACTCATAATATTTTGATGATTACAAAAACTACTAACCCCTACTTTTAACCTATATTAATGAACACAACCTAACTACGTAACCATCATTATTTTTTCAAAATCTAGACTTTTCATTTGTCTCCGAAAACCTAGTTGCGTTACAAGCATAGTCTTTGCTTTAGAGCTGATCCTTCTCTCTTATAACGTACCTACGCCACCACCTGTGCAATATATATATATATATATATATATATAGATATATATATATATAATATATATATATATATATATATATATATATATATATATATATATATATACACATATATATATTTATATATATATATATTTTAGCAAGGAGAAATTACTTCATATGATTCAAAAAAAAATTACCAGCATAATCTTTAATTTGGTCAAGACTATAAGGAGACCCTTTAATCCAAGCTCGTAATTGCTCCACTTTCAAAGCCTACCTAGTTAGCAATTGAGCTACCCTATTAATACTCCTCATATGATTCAAAGAAAAGGAATTAAGAGTGGACTCTTACCCATCTATATCAAATTAAAAAAATTATCATCACAACATAATTATTACATGAACAATATTCTTACATGGTGTCATCTCACTTGAAAGATGTCATTATTGTGGGTATGTTATGGCATACAATTTTTAAATTTTATTACTAATCGATAATAATCCAAGTGAGTATCACTAGGAGTAAAATCATCATGAATGATTTATTAAACATTTATAATTCAAGTTAAATAGTTAACCTAGAACTTAAAGTCATTATCTGTTTAAAAAAAAAAAACCCTTTAAAATCGTTTTATTCATCATATTTTTGGATGATTTTGTCTACCCATTGCATGGTTGCATTATTTTTCTTTAAAAAACAAAGCTTTCTTCCTTATCGAGTAATATGGATAAGATCCCAATTCTTATATGTACTCTCTCAAATTGCAAACAAATCTATAAAAATATCTACGAATTCTGGTGCACATGATGGATGTAAAATTCTTCATATATATAGAAACCTGTTAGCTTAGCGAGCTGGCATGGATCCACACAATAATTGAAGATTTTTGGGAAATTAGTTGTGACTATGAGCATGATTAGTTGATTGCATACAATTTTCACTGCTGGGTTTTTGAAAGTCAGATTCAAGGAAAAATTGGGCCGGGGAAAGGGAGAAGAAGACTCGGATTAGTAAAGTTGATCAATAAAAGGGCACATCATCTAATCTTTTAAAAGAGGATCATGCAATCAACTAAAAGAACTTACCATATACGTAGTGGTAGAAACTCTGCAAATGAGCACAGCAGAAGAATCCCAGAAAAGCCAAAAACATTATTGAATGCAGCGGTGACGAAATAACCCAACAATTAGCATTAATTTGATTACTTAAAATGATGAGTATGGAAAGAGGACTTCATCAACGCTGCACTCAATCATGTTTTCGCAATCTGGGTAATCCAAATTGATCTTCACATACAAAGGAATGAATCTGTGTTTTTCCTGGTTTTGAGTATGGAGGACTTATTTATAGAAGAAGGGCGCGTTGAATTTGTCAAACAAATCAACATTTTGGCTTTATATTGATATTGATTGATTTAGGCTCATCCAATTGTTAGGTAGATTGTACACATTCAAGTGATTCAACAGTCAAATTTATTTGCGCATGCAATGCAACTTGGGAGAGGGGGGGGGGAGCGCCCGTCATGCATGAATTTTTATTTATTTGTTTATTTATTTTCAATAGCGTTGAAGTACTTTTAATTCATAAAAGAGTAGAAAATTTCCATCATATGATTTATTTATTTATAAAACTCGAATTCTAAATTTTATTTAAGAGAAATAAGTGTCAAATTATTTAAATTAACTTGTGTAGTTGCATTGATGATATATACATACCTTTACATGGTTTGGTGATCTACATACCCTTCTCTATAAATGATTCTTTCTTTTCACATTATCATTGATTGACTTTTTCATAATGATAAGATTAAACATGTAATCACATAATATAATACTAATTAATCCTCAGTCAAATTAAGACGTTTTTTAATTCTGCATTTTACATCAAGGCCTTCAGCACCAGTTTATTCTGCCATTTTCTTGGTCAGACTAGTTTTGAATGGCTTGACTAGTAATTGGCTTTTTGTACTTAAAATACTGATATCTACACACTGCACATTTTATTGAACACCAGATAAACCAATTTTCCTGCAGCTTCTGTTGCAAGTGCGACTTCAGATCCTCTTCCTTCCTTGCAGCAACTTTCTCTGCGCTTTCTTTTTTTCCTGAACAAAATTCAGATATATGCAAGCAAAGAGGTATATTAGTCTGTGTAACCTGACACTCAAACCTAGATGTGATATCAAAATGAGTTACACTCAAATTTACGAAAATATAATTCATGCAGATTCAAAATAAAGTCAATTATATATTTAGTCATTTATTTTCTGCACCAACAAAAAAAAAGTTAGTGAACAATGAGAACGCTTATCAAGATATAAGAAAAAGAATTTAGAAAAACGGTCAAGAAATTGCATAATTATTTTTTATTATAAATAAGTTACGTTAAATTTCTTTGTTTTTTTGGGTCTTTGATACAAAGTCGAGTTATTGTTGACTTCTAATAGAAAACTCCTCAAATTTTATTGGGACTAAACCCTTCTTTTACACCAAAAAAAAAGTAAATTAGAGATCTTTCATCACAAATTTAAAAAACACGGAAGCACTCATACAACAAATTCCCTTGCCATGCTTAAGGGCAACCTCAAATACGGTTGCCAATGCCAACCTTAATATATTGATTTTTTTTTTTTTGGGGGGTTGCATCAACTCGATCACGCACCCTAAACCCTTTTCACAGTGAATTTTGTTAAATGTTGATGAAAGTAGTGCGGTTGCCGAAAAAAAATGGCACCCTAACAAGTTATATCATAATAAATTGCAATGCAATTTGTGTTGTTTTCATTAGGTGGACAATCTACGATCCTAGTACGTACTTTTGCAGCACAACAAGGTGGCCATTGAAGTTTGCACAAAAGCCAAATTAGTTCCCCTAATTTCAACATTGAAAAATGTCAACATGGACAACTTTCCTTTTATAGTATACTAGTACATAGCATATGTTAGCATATATACAAAATAAAATCGTCTTAGGATTATCAATTTTCTTGTTCTTTTTTAGAAAAAAATTTTAGTATTTTATTAACTAAAATTAAACATGGAAATAGCTAACTGAAAGTGAACCCCAAACTCCGAAATGATCCCAACTTCTTCCACGAAAATTATTTTTCTTTACAAGATAAGCTTAATTTACCAAACATTAATTACCCCAAAGTTAAACTGAACTAATAATGACCTGACTTAAAATTAAAATCGAACCAAATCTTGCTAACCCGAACATGACCTAATTAAGGTTAACCTGACTTGAAACGAAACTAAGTGATTCATTTGCCAAGTCTAACTAAAATTGAGTTATTGTACATACACTAATGTAGCGTTGGTTGAAAGTAATACAATTAGTATGCAATGAAATCAACCATGTAATACAATTGTTAGTATAATGAAATGAGATAATAATTGTATTACAATATTTGGTTAAAAAGTTTTTACAAGTGTAATGGAATGAATTTATCTGCAAATAATACTTAATTTTACATATAACATGAAGTACTTGCAATTCAATTTGCATTTTTTACGTTTGCGTATTTTAATTATTTGTAGCTTTATTGATAATTGTCATCCAATATCTTATCCTCATGATTACGATGTATCACATGATACTTACTTTACTCTATTTCTTCTATATTACAATAATGTAATATTATTCAAATTTATCGAGTAGAGAGAAGATGATGATGATGATGATGATGATGATGATGATGTGTGTGTGTGTGTGTGTGTGTGTGTGTGTGTGTGTGAGAGAGAGAGAGAGAGAGAGAGAGAGAGAGAAGATGATGATGAGGATGATGTCTAGAACGTACAAAAATATAATTACAATAGTACGATCATGGTTTAGGTTAAATTTTATCTAATATGGAAGGGAGAGAGAGGGGTGAGGGGGCATCAAACCTTTTAAGAAAATGGTATCAAAGTAATAAGAGAGGGAAAGTAGAGGAGAGACAATGGAGAGAAGAGAGAGAAAGTTTCTAAATATAATAGCTTATAGTTAGATAGACTTTGATTCAAAGGTATGCAATCACAATTGTTTAAGAAAAATTAAATAATTGTATTTGTATAGATTGAGGTAACTGTAATTACAATACAATCTTGATTACATTTCTTAATGATAACCAAACATGGTAATGGAATCACCATTACCATTTTGATTGGGTACCACTTTGATTACATAAAATCAAACAAGCCATAATATTTTAGATAATTCATATGTTCTTTCCCTAAATTCTTGGTGAGAAACTTTCACAATAAATCATCATGTCATAGTTAACACAATGATTATTATTATTATTTTTCGTTAAAAAAATTTAATCGTGCTACTGCAACATGTACCTTTGTTTCATGATAAGTACTTTATATATGAGTCTCACCGAATATAATTAAACGTCGATCCAATATATTTTTGAATTTGCTTCTTCATTTTAATTGACGGATGTATTGCGGAGTTGTAGGAAGTGATTTTTCCTGTAGGATTTTTTTGGGTGTTGGGTTATCGGTTACACTCTTATTTAATAATAAAATCAACCAAGTAATGTTTCCCAAAAAGCACACATGCATGTTTCTTGTGAAGCTCAAAATGAAAAAAAAAAATTAAAAAAATCTGACATGCCATTGATGCCAAAGCTTAATATGCTCACGTTGTTCTTCTGCTCTCATTCTGTCTCTTCTGCACTCCTCCAACCTCCGTTACTACCTTAATTTCACAGACACCCTGTGCATAATTAGCTGTGTTTATTAAAATTTATCACCTTACTCATCACCCTAAACTCCTTAAGTACTCCAACTTCAAATGGCTCTTGCTGATCAAAATGACACCCCTGTCAGATTGCAGGTAAGTAAGAAGTTCGCAAACGTCAATCTGTCTTAGCCATGCACACTTCAGTTTTGATCATAAAAATGCTGCATATATAAATGTGCAATGTAGCTTGTGCTGTTTTTGTTATGTGGGAGTCCATCACATGAATGATCCTGATAACTATGAACTGCTCGGCATACTAGTTTTTGTGTCGGCTGATTAGTTCCCTAATTAATTTGTTTTGATTGATTACTGCTTAATTGTGTTGGTGTGATCAGGGAAAACGAAGTGCTATGACAGTATGTTGGTTACTTGGAATGGGATCTCTTCTATCATGGAACAGCATGCTCACCATTGGAGATTATTACTACAAAGTTTTCCCTGTATGCAATTTACCCCTCGTTTTTTCCTATCCTTTTATTTGGCATCTTTGCAAAATTTCCCCAGTGAGTGATTAAATTGATTGTAAATTTTAGTAATTCTCATTGAGTCATTGTGGAAAAACTTAACTGTGAACTTTTTCCCTTTTTTGTTCTTTTTGCTATGAAGCGATACCATCCTTCAAGAGTAATTCCTCTATCGTACCAGCCATTTGCATTGGGAGTAATGGTAATCCTAGCATACCATGGGTCCAAGATTAACACTAGAAAGCGAATCATCACTGGATACACTCTTTTCTTCATTGCTAGCCTGCTTTGCATTGTGGTATGCTACCTCTAATGTAATACAAGCTAGCCCTGTTATAATATACAGTAGAATGAGAGAGATTAAGCATCGAATTCTACTTAATTTGGAATTGCGTTTCTTAATCATGGCAGTTAGATTTAGCAACATCGGGGCATGGAGGGATCAAACCTTATATAGGTTTGTGCGTATTGGTAGGCTCTTTTGGGGTTGCTGGTGCTCTTGTCGAAGGCGGAATGGTTGGGGACATGGCTTTTATGTTGCCTGATTTTATTCAAGTAAGCAATTTCAGAACTAGTGCTTGGTACTAGTATCTGTTCTTCTTGTCACGTCATCCGAAATCTCAGGATCATTAGATGAGAACTCTAAGAACATTAAACATGTGGTAAATTGTGATTTCCATTTGCAGTCATTCTTTGCTGGCATGGGTTTTTCTGGTGCTCTAACTTCTGGTTTAAGACTTGTCACAAAGGCCATCTTTGACAAGGCTCACAATGGCCTACGCAAGGGCGCTTGTAAGCCAATTTTGATTGCTGATTGCTGTTTAAATTTTAGTCTTTGGTATCATGAATATGAGAGGTCTAACTTCAAAACTGATCATGCTTAACAATTAATCTGATTTTTCGCAGTATCATTTTTGGCAATCTCCACAGTGATAGAGTTTCTCTGCATTTATCTTTATGCATATTACTTTCCTAAGCTGCCGATTGTCCAGCACTACCGCTCGAAGGCAGCATCAGAAGGGCTGAAAACTGTCTCGTCTGACCTTGCAGCTGTGGGCATCCACAAGGTTTAAGGCACTGCACTCTTCATTTTTCAACTGATATATATACATGTATAAGCTGGCAACTTCGTAGGATCTCTTGTGAATGCTGTGTAGGCAGAGGGCAATGTGAAAGTAGAAGATCAATTGAACAATAAGCAACTACTACTTCAGAATCTCGATTATGAGCTTCATCTGTTTCTAACTTACGCATTGACATTGTCAATTTTCCCGGGATTTTTATATGAAAATACAGGACATCACAGTCTAGGCGAATGGTAAATCTACAAGCCTCTATTCACACTCTAGTCTAGAATATATACAAAGCCAGAAATTAATGCTGATCATACTTCATGTTCGCTAATTTTCTTTTTCAGGTATGCACTTGTGTTGATTGCAGTGTACAACATTTGGGATCTGGTGGGGCGATATGCTCCTCTTATAAGCTGTCTGAAGTTGGAGTCGCGTAAGGGTCTAATGACAGCAGTCATGGCTCGTTTTCTCTTCATCCCGGCATTCTACATCACAGCAAAATATGCAGATCAAGGATGGATGATCATGCTCACCTCTTTACTCGGTTTCACCAACGGTCACCTCACTGTTTGTGTAATGACCGCAGCTCCTAAGGGCTACAAGGTTAGATTCATTCCACAGTAATGACTAACTTGTATGTTGGTTTTTGAGTGAAACGCGAAATTTTAATCAATTTGCTTGGATTTGGTGCAGGGGCCAGAGCAGAATGCATTGGGGAATTTTCTGGTGGTGTTCCTCCTGAGTGGTGTATTTTCAGGGGGTTGTCTGGGTTGGTTGTGGATCATTGGAAACGAGAGCTTTTGATGAAGAAAGGAGAGACCAAAATGTGATGAAGCCAATGATTGTTGTGACTTTGATGCATGGAGCTTACTGTATGCTAATGGCTTTCCGATGTATGAATTATGATACCAATCTTGGGAACAATCTTTAGGATGCTAATAATTAGGTGGGCATGTCAATTGTGGTACTTGTGTCAGACAATTTCACAAATTGTTTGCAGTAAGATTAATCTTTGTTTTTTTTTTTTCATTATATGTTTTTATTATGACGGTACTTTTTTTCCCCTCTTTCTGTAAATACTTAGATACATTAAACATTTGGGACATAGGGGCCAAATATATTTATTTATTTTGAAATGATGGACAAAAGAATGATATACGTAGAGTTTATGTTATCTAGATGTGAAATCCCGGTGAAAGAGGTAAAATATAACGATATATGACCGTAGATGGAATATCAATTCTTAGGTCGAATTGTCTCATAGAATTAGAGATAACAAAAGACGGAGACCTATATTATAATGGGGTTTTTAACAAAATTAGGTACATGAATTATTTAGTCATTATCACATGCTTATTAAAAAAAAGTCACAATGGTAACTTAAATTCTATACAATATCTTTTAGATCGAAAGTCTCACGTAAGATCCATTAAAGTTATACAAGTAGATATTGTTTCAAATTGAACATATAATATAAAATTTTGAGTATGTCTAAGGAGTTCTGTCCCCATTATTAATTTAAGTTTGGGAATGGTTTTCAAAGCTTAGTTAGGCTCACAAGCTTACTGAATACAAAAATTTTCCCACCTTCTTCATCTCTATTTCCCCTCATTTTGGTATTTGGGACATGATATCCAAAGATATCTTCTGCCCTCCCCCCCCAAAAAAAAAACCCAAAAAAAAAAAAAAAAATCTGCCTTCCTTGAGGTATTCTTGTCTTGTTTTTGAGATTGAAAACGTTACATCAAATGAGACTGGGATTGTTGGAAGTCTCCTAGTAGCTGAACCAAAAACTATGGTCCTACATGGTCTCCTCTGATTGGCTTCCCAAAAAAAAAAAAAAGGAGTGTTTTTATCATGAAAATACAATCAGCAGGCACTCCCCAAAACATTTCTTGCAAGTCAGGGAGCACCCTGGCCGATCTATAAGCAATATATTAACCCCTTTCTCTAATAAAAGAGCACCACATACCATTAAGACTTAGAGACTGAGAGACAGCAGTACTCAAAAAACCAAAAAAAAAAAAAAAAAAAGAGAAAGAAAACAGAGACTGAACAATTATTAGTGTGAGGTAACCCTGTCATGTCACGCCCAAAAACAATTGACTTCCTATTCCATTCTTTTTCTATTAATATCAGTGATTTACTGTCTTTCACAAAACTTGTTTTGCATAAATAGCTCTATCTATCGAATTTCTTCCCAATGATGCCTCCTTTGTCCCTCAACTTACTCACCCTGAGCTCCTCAACGCAAACTTAAAAATGGGTGTTGCTGATGAAAAAAGCACGATTGCCGATCAAAATGAGACCCCTGTTAGATTGCAGGTAACAAGTTCGATCTTTAACTGTCAACCTGTGTTGGCCATTTCTGTTTTGATTTATCACTTGTGCTGGTGATCAGGGAAAACCGAGTGCTATGATAGTATGCTGGTTACTTGGTATGGGGACTCTCCTATCATGGAACAGTGTGCTTACCATTGGAGATTACTATTACAAAGTTTTCCCTGTACGTATATCCCTCCTTTTTCCTATATATCTTTGGAATTTTTTTTACGAACTTTTCCTAGTGAGTAATTTAGTTTATGTAATGATTCTCATTGTAAAAATTTATTTTGACTATTTTCTTTTCTACTTTTGCGTGTTTTGATATAAAGAGATACCATCCTTCAAGGGTAATTGTTCTATTATACCACCCGTTCGCATTGGGAGCAATGGCAATCCTCGCATACAATGCATCAATGATCAATACTAGAAAGCGGATCATCGCTGGATACACTCTTTTCTTCATTTCTAATCTGCTTTGCATTTTGGTATGCCACCTCTAATGCAACACAAACTCGTTCGATATGTGTTGAACGTATGATTTCTGATAGCAAGAGATCCTAGTATTGAATTCATTAATCAATTGGAACTCTGTTTCTCGATCGTGGCAGTTAGACATAGTCACATGTGGCCATGGAGGGCCCAAAGCTTACATCGGTTTGTGTATACTGGTTGCCTCTTTCGGGGTTGGAGGTGCCCTTGTCCAAGGCGGAATGGTTGGGGACTTGTCTTGTATGTTGCCCGAATTTATTCAAGTAAGCATTTATATTAATCAATACTAGTATATATCTTTGTCACTTCAATCTAAGCCCCATGATATGTAAATATTAGACATGTCTTGAACATACAGTGTTAACTATGATTCCCTTGTGCAGTCATACTTTGCTGGTGTGGCTTTTTCCGGCGCTCTAACGTCCGGTTTGAGACTAGCCACAAAAGCCAGCTTTGAAAGGTCTCATAATGGCCTACGCAAGGGCGCTTGTAAGCCAATTTTGATTAATGAATGCCGTTTAAATTATGATCTGCTGTATCCTAAAGATGAAATGTATGTATGACTTTGAAGCAGATGCTTGACAATTAGTCTGGTTTTGTGTAGTATTGTTTTTGGCGATCTCCACAGCAATTGAGTTTGTATGCATTTTTCTGTATGCGTATTACTTCCCTAAGTTGCCGATTATCAAGTTGTACCGCTCAAAGGCAGCTTCACAAGGACTAAAAACTGTGTCATCTGACCTTGCAGCGGTGGGAATCCACAAGGCAAGTTGCTCGAGACACTCATGTTTCAACTAGCATATAAGCTAACAACTTGATAATATCTCTTGTGAATCGATGCAGGGGGAGGGCAATGCCAAATTGGAAGATCGATTGACCATCAAGCAACTTATGCTTCAGAATCTGGATTATGGTCTTAGTCTATACCTAACTAATGTACTGACATTGTCAATTTTTCCAGGATTTTTATATGAAAATACAGGACATCACAGTCTAGGGGAATGGTAAATCTACAAACCCCTATTTATCAATCTAATCTAAAATAAGAACCCCAAAAATTATGCCTGATCAGTACATTTTGTGTTTTGTAAAATTCGTTTGCAGGTATACACTGGTGTTAATTGCAGTGAACAATATTTCGGATCTGATGGGGCGATATGCTCCCCTTATAAGCTGTTTGAAGTTGGAGTCGCGTAAAGGTCTAATGACAGCAGTTGTGACTCGTTTTCTCTTCATCCCAACATTCTACTTCACAGCAAAGTATGCGGATCAAGGTTGGATGCTCATGCTGACCTCTTTACTCGGCTTAACCAACGGTTATCTTGTGGTTAGTGTAATGACTGCAGCCCCTGAGGGCTACAAGTTTAGGCTCCATGTATGTTAATCAATTTGCATGTTAGTTTTTGAGTGAATCCTGAAGTTTTAATCGATTTGCTTGGATTTGTGTAGGGACCAGAGCAGAATGCATTGGGAAATTTACTCGTGGTGCTCCTCATGAGTGGCATATTTTCGGGAGCATGTCTTGGTTGGTTGTGGATCCTTGGAAACCAGAGCTTTTGAGAATGGAGAGAGCAAAATGTGACGAAGCATTGAAGCTAATGACCGCTGTGACTTTGATGTGGGAAGGCCATTACTTATGACTAATGAGTTGCTGATGTTGGGTAAAGAACGCTAATAATTAGGTGGGTGCGTAGGTCTAATATTGTACTTATATGACGTTATCGCAGAAATTGTTGATGTGAGATCATATAACTTTCGTTCAAACCTATACCTCTCGCAAGTTTTCTCGTCAGTATTGAGTCCGTTAACCGTTCAAAATTAAAGCAAATGCGTAAATAAACATGCAAAACTTGCTTGAAGCACGATATAGAATAAAGTCATGTTTGATTCATGTTTATTGTTTAGTTTCTACATATTTCTATAAATTCTTAATTTGTTTCTAAAGAGCTTTTAAAAAGATTTATATGCATTCATATAAATCTATCCAAAACTCCAAATATTTACTGATTGTCTACTAATTTCAGATACTTTTTTTATTTTGCATAGATTTGTACATATTCTTGTAGATTCCCATAAATTTTTTTTGTTTGGTCCAAACGAGGGGCATTGCCCCTAATTACTATTTAGAAATTCGCATCGAGCGTGACCAATATACATTGCATCTATCTTCCCTCAAGAAGGGCTTACACGACTCGGGGGCAATTCAAAAGAAACAAATACAACTGCCTAATCAACCCCTAAATTTGCTAAATAATCCGCCACTCGGTTTGCTTCTCTGTAGCAATGTTGGACAGAGACCGTCCAATTCTGGTTGAATACGAGTTGTTGGCAATCTTTTACGATGAAGTAATATGGCTGGTGCCGAGTGATAGGTTGTTTTATCTTATTGACTATAATCTGTGAATCAAGGTGACCTTTATATTCCGGTGTCCAGAATTCCACGCCATTCTGAGCCCATGGAGTAGTGCTAGCAACTCGGCCTTAACAGCTGAGCATATCCCAAAGTTACAAGCGAATCCCCTGATCCAACTTCCAAAAGGCCCACGGAGGACACCACCCCTTCCTGCCCGACATGGATTGCCCCGCGACGCGCCATCAACATTTAATTTCACCCAATCTATTGGAGGTGCTAGCCATTTGACGTGGAATTCCATCCTGGGAGGCTGATCATTTGGCGAAGAGGTGTCCAAGACCTTTTTGATCTCCAGGTATCTCTCTTTGATGAACGGTTCCGGATGTGGGGGAATGCCAACAGACTGATCAAAGCACAATTTATTTCGCCACTTCCAAATCCATGAACTTGTCGTAGCAAACAAAGTAGGCCCATTGCCATCAACTTGGGCCGGGGGTTTCAGGTTAAGAACTAGCCAATCTCGTGAGCATGACGCGAAGAATCTGTCCTGTATAGTGGAGGGCACTAATTTGGTCTAAAGTGCATAAGCTTTTGGACAATCTCACATCATATGAATAATAGTCTCCTCAACATCTGGACATGACTTGCAATATGGGGAGCTCGACATACCATATTTAAACCGATTCACGTTCGTCATCACTCTATCATGAGCACACAACCACAAGAAGAATCCAATGCGTTGCGGGCCCGTGCGCACCAGACAAGTTGCTAGATCGGGTTTTTTTTCCCTTGATCATTGTCGCGAATGAGACCCAAAACTGATTTAAGGGAGAAGTTTCCATTGCTTGATCGGTCCCAAACAAGTTGGTCCTCATTTTCAGCTCCTGGACTCAAGAAAAATGATTTTTATTGTTTTGAGAATATTGTCCAGCAGATAGGGTGCGAATTTATACATATATATTTTTACTCATTTAATAGGTTTCAAATTCAAAATCTTTTTGACCTAAAAAATTATTTAATATATTTTTACAGATTTTAAATGCTTGTCACGTATTTCTAAATTCTAAGGATACAGAATGAATAGAAACCAACATTTCAGATGAAAGGAAATTTTTTTGGCAATTCGTGTCGCATTCCCACGCAGAGGTTCAGCCCACAAATGACCCGAAATCGGCCTTTGGAACAGCCCAACTGGCCCACCTCTGGATCGGGCCATAATTTGCATAATAGAGGGCCCTTGATGAAGGCTTGCATATACTGATTTATTTATTTTATCAATTTTTTGGGCTGTAGTTTAAAAAAAAAAAAAATCAAAGACGGGGTTTTTATCAATTTTTTAGATCAAGTTCCTAAGATATATTATCATTGCCATGCTAATTATCATTTTGTTTCGTTTTCATCAGAATTTTTTTTTTTTTGAAGTGTTGAATATACTTTCTTTATCACTAAACAAATTGGAAATATGTTTTGTTACGTAGTTAAATCATAGGCCAGCATGACTTATGTTATATTATATATTAACAAAACCTAATTTATCAGTGTCACTTTTCTTTGGTCTTTTTCCACAGTTATGAGACATTTAGTTTTGTTATTTTTAATCCGCATATATAGTCAAAACCTTCACCAACATGTCCAATGACCTTTTTTCTCCTTACTAGCTTCAACTTTTAAATATCTCTTCCAATTCTACTCGACTTTTTTTTTTTCCTATCTTTTATTCACATGATCCCCAAATTATAATAAATCTGGCAATTTTAAATGTAAACTAGTTTTGAGCATCTTACACTCCCCCATAAAATAGTTAAGATCTTTTATTTTACCTTCTTTTAAAATAAGCAATTTGATGGTATATTTCGTTAACTACGCATACACAATCCCCCCGGCAAATGGGCGAGATGATAATCGTGTTATTTGCATTCATTGTTTTTTAGAGTTAAAATGCAAAATATTTACGTAAATAGTTAGTACAATTAATATTGTGATAATGAATATACTTTACACACGCTTTATTGTGATAATTTACAAACATATTTACACTCAAGAATCGAAGAGGATGCATCACATAAATACATTGCATGCATCAATCTTCATTTAATTTGTGATGAAAAATGATGGATATCATCATATCTTCTAATTAACTAGGAGTCTAAAATTAAATCATCTCCTTCGAAGCACGATTTTACCCTTTGCATCTTCATTCACAATGGGTAAGATCTCATGAGGTGGCATATCCCTCCAAACATGAGGCGTCTCCAAGTAATGCCCCATTTGGGCTAATTTATCGGCAGCTCTGTTTCCTTCCTTATAAATATGAGTAAACATCCAATTATCGAGCTCTTTCACAATAGCATTTATGTCATCGATATGTCTCCTAGCCTCTGCTGATCTTACAGGGCGCCCTTTCGTAATAGTATCAACCAATGCCTTGGCATCGCCCTCGAGCCAGACATCTCTCCACCTATTATCTGATATCAACTCTAGCCCTCTTCGAAGGGCAACTAACTCAGCCATGGTGCTTGTGGTCTTCCCTATGGATTCCGCATAGCCAAGCAGGAATTCAGCATTATGATTGCGGAAGACCCCTCCGATGCTTGCTTTTCCTGTTTTGCCCCTCAAGGATCCATCAAAATTCAATTTGGTCCAACCAGCCTTGGGCTTCTCCCATGCAACGGGTATTGGCTCCTTGTAGAAATTCCTGACCAGGAATAACCTAATTGCACTTGGGTTTTGTGTCATAGAATTACATCTAAACAATCTTGAAAAAGTCATCAACATATTTCACAATTACAATAACTTCCAAGAAACAAATCCGCAAAAAAACTATATTTACAGAAAAGAATGATATTAAAACTTTACTAAATATTTACAAAGACAAATGAACAAATGAAGGATAATTGAACAGGGGGGGGGGATGACCGAGAAGAAGAAGAGGGGGAGAAGAAGGAAGCAACGGTTTTGGAGGACAAGATCAAAACATGGATAAACCCAGAAATTAAACAGGAATATTATAATTGAATGGGTGTAGACTACAATGCCTAAGTCCTAATTATAATATGTAATTTTTTTTTTCCTTTTTAGAGTAAAGGGTTCCTTTCGTAGGGGAATTAATTTGAAGATGAGTAGGAGTGAAGGAGAAAGCAAAGGATATTCAGGGTTTAAGTTTCCAGGTCTGCATGCGTACACGGCAACTTGCTGTTCATTTGATAATGGCGAACGAGGAGAGAGAAACTTCTTCAAAAAAAACATGGGGGAAAAAAAAAAAAGAAGCTAGTATTCGTCTTCTTCTTCTTCTTAAAAATTTAATATTGTAATTAAATTAAAATGGAGATGATGTAGAGATTAAGAAGATGACTTTGTAAAGAGTAAGTTCCGTGGAAAATTGGTTTATTTAAATGGAATTATTCTGGATTTTTGAGTGCCCAGAAACGTGGGGAGAGTGGAAGTTCTTGCTTTTTAATTGAATAGCAATTTGAATCTTTTGCTTCAATTTTGAGGTTTTTGAATCAGTTTGCTGACCGTTTATATTTTAAACTGAAAGATTAGCGGCTACCGTTTTATACCATCCGAATTTTCTGCTGCCCCGGTGTGAATTTTGAGTTTGATCTTCCATTGAGAAAATCTAGGGGGAGTAAATCTAGGACATTTGGGAGAAAATTTAGGATATTTTTCATCGCCAATCAAGTAGTCTTCCATCTGCTGTAAACGGAATTATTTTAGCGTAACGTAATTCTTTGTAAATATTAGTCGGTACTGTAATAACATCTTTATTAATTTATCACGGGTGATATATATTGCCATACAAAACTTATCACGACCCGCAACTTATCATTTGTCAAATAACCTATATAACTGGCCATTTCAATTGTCTTATTTATAGACATGGTTGTTGGCTGGTTACATATGAAATAGTCTTTCTAAGAATTTGTGTATGCAGACTTATAGTATAGATGTGGCTATTGCATATCACTCTGCATCCTCTTGTTTTGAAATGGATTCGCCCATTAGAGCACAATTGTGAATTAAGATAAATCAATACTAAAATTAGCTCCACTCAGAACAAGCTAATTAGCACTTGTAATGAGAATTAGCTAGTTATGTGAAGTGTAAGTAGCCATTGCAAAATCAGCAACTTGAATAAGACCATCAATTTGTTACTATGTTTTTGTTTCCTTATGT
This sequence comes from Carnegiea gigantea, assembly GCA_029747015.1. NCBI lineage: Eukaryota > Viridiplantae > Streptophyta > Magnoliopsida > Caryophyllales > Cactaceae > Carnegiea > Carnegiea gigantea. The sequence goes on along the minus strand of JAKOGI010000446.1, from coordinate 178,667 downwards.
TACAATTATCCCCATGCCACTATTCATGTGACCAGTGCTAGTAAAAAACTCCTTGGGTTCCCTTAATTAATGAGATAGGCATTGTTCTTTTTAAAAAAAAATTTTTTATCATTACGTAAAATTATATTTTTAGTTTGATAGATTAAGAAGTTCATAACGAGGACTAATAAGACAGACATATATATACACACTGTACTGACAAGATATGAACAGTATAAATTTGTCAAGTATATGATTTGAATTGAACTTAATTACTAAGTCAGGTTGTTTAATGTGTTGAAAAGAATGCCTTACATTGATTTTACAAACCAAGGGTATTTAATAAATATATTCAAATACATGCTTTAAAATTACACATGTTTAGACTAGTTTATCGATTGAACTATATTAATCAATTTCCCAACATTATTATCTCATGATACATGCAGAGAGGGATCAAAGGCCCCTGAGAACAAAACAACAATTAATCTTAAGGAAATTTATTATAAGAGCTGTTCATATATAAATGCGGATCGACTTCTTCACCTTTCGAGGAAGGGCTCCAGCAAGATATGAAGGCCCTTATTCGCTTGAATGTCTTACTTGCCAAGCATAGGCGCAAATTCAACGAGAGTTAGGTATTTTTGCATATTTCTTTTCGAAAGCCGCATCCAATTCCTTCATGAACTCATCAACATTCCTCTCTGACGATCCTTGAGGCAGCCTTGCATTCTCTACAATTTGCTTGATCTTCTTAATCTTCTCCTTGAGCCCGTGCCCTCTTTTTCCATGCATCAAATCCTTGATTTTCCTCGACACCTCCTCGGTCGTTGGTGAATTATTCTCGTCACAAAGATTGCATCCAATCTTCCACTCTTCCACAATCAGCTTTCGATTAGTAAACTGATCCGTCAGTAGAGGAAAGCATAGCAGGGGAACTTCACACCATATACTCTCGAGTATCGAGTTCCACCCACAGTGTGTCAGGAATCCTCCAATCGCTTTATTAGACAACACCTCAGTCTGACTGGTCCAAGTCACAACCATCCCTCGGCCCTGGACCTCATCATTGAACCCATTTGGAAGTGGGTCTGAGTCATCAGAGCTCACCATATCTGGCCGGAGGGCCCAAAGGAAGTTAACCCCACTAAGCTTGATTCCATTGGCAATCTTCATGAGCTCATCCTTTCTAATATGAGCATAGCTGCCAAATGAGACGTACAAAACCGAGCTAGGAGGCTTGGAGTTTAGCCATTGAGTGCAATCTGACTCGGCCCATAAGCTAGTAGCTACTGGCCTTTTGGGAAATCCAGGTGAAAATAAAGGCCCAATTGCAAGGAATGGGACTTGGGCCTGAATAGCAGAAATTGGGGCATCTTCAAGCTCTTGGACCGTATTGCCCAATACAAAATCGGCCCGTTTAGCGTCTTCCATGCACTGGAAAATGAACTGATGGCAGATAGCTGTCAAGTCCTCTCCTTGGAGATATGACATCAGGTCCGTTGGTTTTATTGATTTTACTCCTGGTATATAGTCTATTGTGTCCTTGCGAGCACCTGATCATAAAATTTTATTTAAAATACAAATTCAGACAAGATGACGTATGATATAATAGAATAATTAGTAGGGAATCTTCTGAACCCAATAATTTTTCAAAACATAATAATTAGAAGTGCATGTGACTGAATGCTACTTTTTGTCCAATGAAAACTAAGAAAACAAAATTGGTAGGGCAGAATTAAGCCTCCATTTTATTTTCTCTCGGCCCTTCTTTTTACTTTTCAACATTGCAAATCCGATAACCCAATGCAGTTTAATATAAGATATATCGATTTTATTAGTTGTAAGTTAGAAGATATCAATCCATAATACCTAGAGCCTTCGGCTCAATTGACACCCTCATCATTTGTTACATCAAAATTTGAAATTTAGGTGTCTCATATTTTGGTGCTTGACACTTAACTGAATGTCTGTGGCCATACAATAAAACATAAGAGATATAGGTCTACCTATCATTATTAAAAACTTATGTTTTTTTAAAGGTATTTAAACTAATGTTTCCAATAACATCTTGATATAATTTTACATGTCAAACGAACAAATTAACATCTGTACAAATTAAATACAAAAGTCTAAATAATTTAAAGTGGTAGCTTGATTGATAACTCACATGTTTGCATTTTTCTCTCAACCATCCGCCCCCTTACTGTTCAACAGTGTGCATCTGCATACCTCCCCCCCAAAAACCTTCTCTTAAAACTAATCTTTCGAGAGGCGAGCATAGTAGCAGACTGGCTATCAAAATTTGAACATTCGATCACATCTTCACTCTCTTCAGATTGTTGTTTTTTTCTTTTTTTTAGGACAATCCTAGCTAATGATTTAATTAGACATACTCTTGTGAGAAGGGGTGCATAACTTTCACTTTTTACCATTTACCATTGTTTTAAAAAAAAAAAATTCTAACGAACGCTTTTTTATAGCGTATAAGCATGTATTACTACAAGTAGATCAACACATAAGTTTTCAGAGGAGGTTTTTTTTTGGTTGGGAGGGGGGGGTCAAACAATCTGATCCGAGACTCATTGCTAATATTTTAGTTAGAATAGCACTTGGATGCTCTTATATTGATTAAGCAGACAACAAGCTAGGCCAAAAGAAACACTTTGCTCAACATTTATACAGGCTCGGGTTTATAGACCCTCGTGACCTGGTGCAATTTGAGAGATGCTTTTTTTTTTTTTAAATGGGAAGATCAGATTATGATAATATACGAGAATAAGATCAGATTAATAATCGACCCATCTATATACTTAAATTACCATATATTTGTGTGATATCCATGGTGACTTCAAAATCATCACATCGAATCTAAAAGATGAAAAAAAAAAAAAAAAAAAAAAAAGCCATGAATAGAGGGCAGTGCGTGTTACCGGGACCAACATGACCATTCTGTTGGAGCAAATGGCGATGTAGGTAGATATCAAAAACCAAAGCAGCCTCAGTCCAAAAGGCCACGTGTACCAACCCAAACTTCTTAGCCATGTCAGACGCCCAAACAGAGTACGCGTCAGCAATCAAGCAAAACCTATCCGACGGCCGAGCTTTGAGGATGTTCTCCACAGCCACCTCAACGTGAGCCGGGTAGCAGTGGATAGTAGCCGCCACCCACCGGTCATGGTTCAGCGACCTATCGTACTCCACCGGCAGCCCGTCCGACACGGTGACGTACTCTATATCCTCATCACCACCGAATAGCCTGCCGTCTGCAACGGAAGCTGCCGCGGTGATGCGGTGGTGGATGTTCTCCGCGTTGATGAAGGTGATGGAGAACCCCTTGGACGCTAACTTCAGGGCCAGTTGGACGGTTGGGATTACATGGCCTTGCAAAGGAAGGGCTACGATTATTGCATGAGGCTTCTCGATTTTCACCTGCTTGTTATTATTATAGCTTGAGTTCTCCATTCCCTTTTTTTAGGGGAGGGGGGGGTGTTCTCTTTGTGAGATGGGGAGAAGTAGAACGAGAAAGGTAGAAAGAGAAAGGAGATGAATGAAAATCTGGAAGTTAAAGCAGTAAAAAGAGCATATGTTATCGGGTTATTGCTAAGTGGGCGCGTGTGTAAGTTTAAGATGATTGCTACAGTAGATGTGTCTTCTTTTTTATGGAAGTTTGCCAGTACATGTACTCGTTGTCTTTGCGAAGTGTATAAATTTGCAAGTGGTGACCGCTACGTTTGATTGTTGTCAGATAACAAGAAATTAATGTATGCACCTATATGTTTGCGGTCACGTGATTGATCCAAATGTGTATTTTTTTTGTTTTTGTTGCATGTGAAAGATTGATGTATATAAGATTCGAATATTTTGAGTTTTTAATGCTAAAAATAAAGTAGACGTAGGGAGAGTTCAAAAAATGAGAGAGAATTACAACAATAGTAATTTTCAATGCGGTTTTACTTTTGGAAGGTTTGAAAAGATTTAGATGAAAGTAATCTTATCTCTGTAAATACTCGTACAAGTAAGAAACTGACTTCATCATACCTACGAGGGAGCAAATTAGAAAAGTCCATATTCATATATAACCTATTAGAAGAGAATGCAATTCTTGATCAAAGTTGTACATTGGATTAGCACATTTATTTCTAATAAAATATTGTGATAATTGTGTAGATGTCAAGTGACGAAGCCAGAAATTTTGAGGAGGGGTGTCAAAATTAAGGGTTTCTGGGTGTGTGGCCGCCGTGGCGGGGGACTCTGAGGTTCTATCTGAGACAAAATGTCAAAGGAGACGAGGGGTGGGGGCAGAGTAGTTCTAATGGCAGAAAATTTAAAAAAAAAAAAAAACAATCAAAGTGTGTATAAGGGGGCCTTAAACTTGGAACCTTAGGGAACAACCAAAGCAAACCACACCATCCTAAACGACTAGGCTAGAGGCAACTTCATAAAGTCAATTGCCTTATCTTGTATTTATCTTAAACTTTCAATTTTTTTGCCGCATATTGTTCCTTTTGGGGGGGAGGTTATCGGGTGATCACACTGATACCACGCTGAATCCGCTTCTTAATTATCGCTCATTGTATTGTGATATTGACAAAGATTTTTGGATAGAGAGTGTAATTTGAAACTAGAATATGTATTTGTTTATATCCAATGTACTTGATAAGTATGTAGATGATGTATGATTAAGGGCCTTTTTTTTTTAAACATGATAATTGAGTTTTTGACTGCCCATTGGACCCCTATATCAAGGAAGACGTGGTAGGCCAAGCAAGCTTAGGGGAGACCTATCGATAGGGGTGGATAGTGGACTGGGTCGGGTTGGGTTAGGACCAACCCGTATACAAAGTGGATCGGGTCGGGTCATGGTCGGCCCGTTAATTATTTGGGCGGGCTTGGGCCTTTTGTGCAAATAAACGGGCCATGGGCCAACCCGCTTTTGGCCGGTTTTAAAATGGAACAAATTTGCACAAAAAACTATGTATAATAGTTATTGTTATATATAAAGTGTTGGTAATAATCTTAACTAATTGGAACATGTAAACTAGTGCGTCAAGTAGGATTAAAAAAATAATGGTCACTAAACGGGTTGTTAATGGGTCGGTCCAATAGTGACCCGGTCTATTATTGACCCGACCTTTTATTGGCCCTATTTTAAACGGATCTACCTACTTGATCCAATGGATACCCGATTCGTTGCTCATCTCTACCTACTGAGGTTGAAGAGCCAAAAAGCTCACAACCAATGCCTGATTCTCCAAACATGGCAAACTAAATGTTCCACGTACCACCCTCTTAAACATAGATGGGGAGGTTAGTTACTTGGTGACAACAAATAGGCTATGCCCTTTCACCATGATGTATGATTATCTTTCTTTTTTACCAATTAGATCTTAGTCAAGCAGTTAATTAATATTGAGATTCTAAGTGCATTAGGTCTTAAGTTTAATTTCTGCTTCCCACATAGCTCATTTGAACCCAAAACAAAAAAGTATCTCTCTCTTTTTCTAACCAAAGACAAGGGAATTAGGAAGGGAAAGTGCATGATATGCTTTCTACATGAAACTAAACTACTGAAGTAGGCACATGTATAGAAACTACGAGGTCATACACATTTCACTTTCAAGTAACAAGCTATATATTATATTGTTTACTCTTTTAAGAAGAACTAGCTAAGAAAAATCTTGACAAAATATACATGTAAAAAAGTGTCATGATTGAGATTATAAATTATTAGATTATGAATGAAATTGAGCAAAAAGAATACGATTAAATGGTAAAGAAGGCTATTATTACTCTTCTATATATATTATATTCAACCTTATTATCTATAATTTTTTTATAATTACAATATTATACTTAATTGTAATGCTTTTTTTCCGTCAATACTAGGTGTCATTTTACATACATCAGTCGACCAATGCTTAAACGAAAAATATCATATAATATGTAACATGACTAACAACTGGCAGACTGATATCGACATAGTTTTAAAGTTAAATTCAAATGTTTTGCACTAATCCCTGCCTACTTTGTCCGCTCAAGATTGGAAAAGTTTTCAATTAGGAATCGTAATGGCAACGCAGAATAAATAAACAACAAATATTAACGTCCCCCATTAATAGATTATACTAGTAGTAATTTTTAAGCATTTATTTTCTCTGGATCCAATGTGATTGATTAATATTTTATACAATCAGATTCCATACTGAATCACCAGTGTAGTAATTTAATCTGGAAAAGAACAACCTGATCAAATCTTTTCGAAGAAAATTGCTGAGATTGGTTGTGAATAATATATATGCTATTGCTATCCTTTCAGATTTACATAATCTCGAAAATCAAAGCCTTCCAAGCGGTACCGGCGACCTTGCAGATTCATTATCGTTATCGCTTCGGATTCAATTTTGGCCCCTCTCTACACCTACGTCATCGGTCCACACTCTATACTATGAAGGATTATATATATATATATATATATATATATATATATATATATATATATATATATATATATATATGGGTGACTCCAGTAGGATAAGAGTTTAGGCAGAATGAGGTGATTAGTAGTAATCAGTAGCTATTGTGTCAGTTATCGTTAGTAATATTTTGGTAATCAAAATATCTTGAACATATATATATATATATATATATATATATATATATACACACACACACACACACACACATACACACGCACACACGCACGTATCAGGTATGTACATAAATATAAATATATTTAGTTGGTTATACTAAATAGGCTCCATTGTTCTTCGCTTTTTTTAGGGCTTCCCCTTTCATTAGTCTTTTTCAACTTATCCACTTCAACCAACTTCAATCCACTTCAAAAAAAAATACCAACTTCAACCTATTTCAACCCACTTCAACCAACTTTAACCGACCTCTTTCAAAATTTTATTCTCACTATTTTAACTAACTTTTTAAAAAAATACCAACTTCAACCCATTTCAACCAACTTTAACCAATTTCAACCTACTTCAACAAAAAATACCAACTTCAACATACCTCAATCAACTTCACCCTTTTATCAACCCCAATTTACCAACAAAAAGAACAAGCCCTTAATACAAGAGTTTGCTTGTTAAAATGTGAATTTTTCACCAGCTATGTCAATATATCTTGATTTGAACCTATATTTAGTTTGATTCACCTAATTCTCCGTTTCATGTCAAACTCGTACATCAAATACATCTATCTGGAAACTAATCATGTACAAGACATTGATCTAATGAGTCAGATGTCTATGACCAGATCATAGCTCAAGATTAACACCCTCAATGTTTGGAATGACAAGTGCTAAGTTTTGCTCTAAATATTTAAAAATACTAATAAATTGTTTCTCTATTTTTCATAAGGTGACATATTTAAGGTTCTTCTTACTTTGTTGACAACCCAATGACAGAAGATTTGGAGAAAAAAGGAGGGAATGAATTTGAGGAACCTTGTTAATTTCTTTGAGATGCACAACTAGCTAGGAATTGAACCCTGTTGTTCGGACGTCACTAGATTACTTCAAATATAAAGATTTTTATAGAACACTCGTAAAAAGTAGCTAAGCTGTCAACGTGACTCCATGACCATCTTATATTTGAGCCTTCATTGGATAAGCCAATCTCATCCCAAGTCGAACTCCATCATTCATGTCATGAACAAATGTAAGTTCTTACAAATCAAATACTGTAACTCTTTTTCTAAACTTCAAACAAATTGTCAATTAATCAATGAATACGAAGATATTATGTCATGAACAAGTTCCCACAAGTTGCCCTACATAATCATGCTAAGCTAACAATTCAAACTTCACTTCTCCAACTCACACAATCAGGCTCCTAGAATCTCAAGAGGGGAAGAGAACCTAATGCGGAACAAATAGAATGGCATTAGCCGGAAAAAAAAAAAGAAAAAGAAAAAGAGGAATCAAGAAGTGTGATTTTTGGACTTTCTACAGTTGTGGAACTCGTTGAATATTCAGAGGAGCTTTCCTCGTCACAACTTGTTCTCTCTCCTTGTGTTCATCAGAAGTTTCCATTTCCAATTATCCACAACCAATCCAGGCACACCCCAGTGAATATGCCACCAAGAAGGAACAGTGTCAGCAAGTTCCCAATGGCATTCTGCTCTGGACCCTGCATTAGTTAACACCACACAGGCTAATTAATTATTGCATCATGCTTTATCCACAAATTATTATTGTAGTAAGTGACATTAGCAGGATTTAGTTTGATAATTATATGAGGATTTAGAGTGATTAGTATGGAGTCCAACCTTGTAGCCCTTAGGGGCCGCAGTCATTGTACAAACAGTGAGGTGGCCGTTGGTTAATCCGAGCAAAGAACAGAGCATGATCATCCACCCTTGATCTGCATACTTGGCTGTGAAGTAGAATGCGGGGATGAAGAGGAAACGAGAAAGGACTGCTATCATTAGGCCCTTGCGCGATTCTATATTCAAAAAGCCTATGAGAGGGGTGTATCTCCCCACCAGATCCCAAACATTGTACATGGCAATCAGCACAAGCGCATACCTGGAAAAACATATCAATATGTAACAAAGCTATTAGCATTTCTAATTTTCTAGAATGGGTTTTGCAATTCTAAATTGTAAATAGGCATGTATAGAGTTACCATTCACCCAAATCATGCTTCCCTGTATTTTCATATAAGAAACCTGGGAAAATGGACAATGTCAACACGTAGATGAGGAAGAGGTCCAGCTCATAATCAAGATTCTGAAGTAGCAGTTGCTTGGTGGTCAATCGATCTTCAACTTTCACATCATCATCAATCTGCATAGTATTGAGAAGGGTCTTATATAGTTTTGCATAAATGCAGTTAAAAATTGGTTCAGTGCACACAACGAGTTGGATTTGTTTCAACCCACCTTCTGACAAGGATGGAGATAGAAGGGGGAAAAACAAGAGCTTACCTTGTGGATGCCGGCAGCTGCAAGGTCAGCTGAGACAGTTTTTGATCCTTCTGAGGCTGCCTTTGAGCGGAAGTACTTGACAATGGGCAGCTTAGGGAAGTAGTATGCATATAGAAAAATGCACAAAAACTCCATTGCCGCGGAGATTGCCAAAAACAACACTGCACAAAACCAGATGTTCAACAGTTCAAGCACCAGTTTCCCAGTCAAGACCCTCATGTGCCGCATAGAGAAGATTACAGGGCAAACATCACAATAAAAATTGACTTACAAGCACCCTTGCGCAGGCCATCATGAGATTTGTCAAAAACGGCTTTTGTGACCAGTCTCAAACCAGAAGTTAGAGCACCGGAGAAAGCCAAGCCAGCGAAGAATGACTGCAAATGCAAAACATAAGACTCTTAGGACAGGCTCAATCTTTTCAATTTTCTATCCTACTCAGGAGGTTCCTCAGGTTAAGTAATGAAAAGATTAGTACTAATCGATGAAGTTACATACTTGAATAAATTCTGGCAACATGAAGGACATGTCCCCAACCATTCCACCTTGGACATGAGCATCTGCAACTCCGAAAGAGGCAACCAGTATACACAAGCCTATATAGTTTCCAACCCCTCCTTTCCCAGATGTTGCTAAGTCTAACTGCCACGATCAAGCAAAAGGTTCATGATCAGTAAATTCCAGGCTTGATCTTCCCTCTCTGACCCAGAATCTGAAATTACATTACAGAAAAGCACTTGGAAAGTTGAATATACAAGATAATAGTAGGTTACATACCACTATACAAAGCAGGGTACCAAGGAAGAAAAGAGTGTAGCCAGCAATGTTTCGCTTTCTAGTGTCGACCTTGGATTCGTTGTAGGCAAGGATTGCCATTGTTCCCACCGCAAACGGTTGATACACAAGAGTGAGTACCCTTGAGGGATGATAGTTCTACACGCATAGCGGGAATAGGATAAAGGGTTAAAATCTCAAAATCTTACAGAACTCAGAATGTACCCAATCAGAGCTGAAATTAACCTATGTTTGAAGGAAAGCAACAGTTATCTAAAAAGCAGTGATCAAAATTCCAGTTTCATTACATAATTTGAGGCATGTAAATATGTCAAAAGATAGGAAAAGGGAGGTAAACTACATACAGGGAAAACTTTGTAGTAGTAATCGCTAATGGTGAGCATAGTGTTCCATGAGAGAAGAGATCCCATTCCAAGCAAAAAACATACTACCATAGCACTCCATCTTCCCTGATCACCAACACAAGTAATCAATCAACAAGACATCTTTCGTTCCCATAAAATTATTCAACATAACCAAGGAAAATCAGTCTTCGTCCAAAATTCAAAACCCTCCCCTGCACAATTCTTGAAGAGCTGGTTTCAAACTGGTAGTATTTAGCACCTTTTTCTTTTTGGATTAAAACATGAATAGAAATCAAGGGTACGAGCTTTCCCAGTAACTATTTGCAGTTGATTATATTCCAAATCAGGTTCTTAAACAAGGAATTCCGGTTTGTTTAGCTTATGATGTTTTGCATTGTTTGAACTTCTTACCTCCAATCTAGCAGGAGTGCCATTTTGATCGGCAATGGTGGTAGCTTCATCAGCTATAGCCATGGCTAATTCTCTGCAAGAAATTTCAGATAAAAACCACAATCACCATCAAACCATACAGAACACAATTCAACACTAAATATTTCGGCATAGCATTGTGAAAAAAACATCCGGGGAATCACAAGTTAAAGAATAAAAGGCAAAATCTTTAAATTTCCTTGCTGCTACAAAACAATGGGCACAAAAGACGCACAAAGTTAAAACTACCCATACATAGAAACAAAAGAAAACCACCCCAATTAATTTCGTTTCACATATGAAAACCCACAAAAAATTCTTACTTGGTGAGATTACAGAAATTGGGTATTGAGGAACTTAGAGAGAGCGTCTGAATGGAAGACGAATCTGAAGCAGAGTATTTGTAAGAAAGTGGGGAATCACAGTGATTGGTGACTGGAACCCAGAGAAGATAGGGAAATACACAGAATTTAAACTCTGCTTGCCCCACTTCCGTGTGGACAGAGTGGCAGAATGTTCAATTAGGTCAAACCTGATATTTTTTTCCGGCTAGGAAAAGGAAGCAATATTTTATTCGTAAAGGTGTTATTTATTGGTCAGAGGAGCGAGGGGAAGACGATAGAGACGGGGAGCTGACCTCTTCCGGAAATTGAGACCCTCTCATCGGAATAAAAATTTAAAAAAATCATAGAGGTGTAATCACGGCAAAATTTAAAAAAAAAATTAATAAACACGTGGAAACTTATTAATAACCACATTATTTTCTGTTTTAGAATAAGATAAAATTAATTGACTGAGAAATATCGAATGAACCTTATTTGTTAGAGGACTATTCATCACTTCACAAAGTGATAACTTATTTTAATACTAAAATGTTAAACATGTCAATTTTTTATTTATAACAAAATTTCAGGTCATAACACTGTTAGCCAAGCTGAACTTGTGTTAAATTTTACATCTAATCATATTCGTATTTAAATTATTGTCATTACTCCATTGCATCATGCTTTATAGACTTTAGTTTATTGGTTATTAAAGTTTATTGGTTGTTGTTTGCAATATATTTGTTAAAATTTTAATCCTTTATATAAATTAGAGAATGGATCTAATGTTACCTAATTAAAAAGAATAAAGATATGTAAAGAAGGGAATCCGGCGGCAGAATCATTTTCGAGTGTGGAATGAATCTTTGGGTTATGAATAAGACAAGTGGCAGCTTAATCTTTTCCGAAAAGCAAAAGTGCACCTTTTGTGGATTTTCATCATTAGAAAAAGAATCATGTGGACACGCATTCCAGAAAAGGAAACGTCTTTGACGTAGGGTTCCACCTCTACCGAGCAAATATGTACGCTTGCCAAGGGTGCGAATTACAACTTGACATTGGGACTATTTATAAGGCAATTCTAAAATATAAATTTCCTCCTTTATTTTTGAATCCTTAAATTGTTCTCTATTTTCATTAGTCCCCATATTTTCAAGAAAAATGATACTATAAGACATAAACATTAATTAAGGCGCATAAAGTTAGGAATTCAATGATGTTTTATGGCTTGAAATGGAAGGAATGCCTTGTTGTTTCCCTTTTAGGATAATAAAAAGTATATATAGGGTCTGTTCTTTTCATTGACTTTTTAAAATTTATCAATTTTAATCTATTTCAACATACTTTAACCTACTTTAATAAAAAATTTCAACTTACTTCAACCCACTTCAACTTGCTTCAACCCACTTCAACTCACATTCTTCAAAATTTTATTTTTAATATTTTAATCACTATAAAAAATATACCAACTTCAACCAACATCAATCCACTTCAACCCACTTCAATTCACTCCAACCCACTTCAACAAAAAATATCAACTTTAATCAATTTCAACCTATCTCAATCAATTTCACCATTTTACCAACCCTAATTTACCAACGAAAAGAACAGGCCCATAGTCCTCAGACTATGATGTATAAGTGGTAATTAAGGCGGCTTTCAAAATCCCATTATATTTTATAGCTTCGGGAGTTCGGGGTGGAAATGTCTTCTTCTTCTTTTTTGTTTTTTTTCCTTTTGTTATTTTGTAATTTTATGGTGAAGAGTTTGCATTAATTTTAAATAGTCCTTCTCATAAGGAGGATAAAAATAAAACAAACTTGTCAAAATAGCGCTTTGATGTCTAATTAGTTAATTAGTAACCCTCGAAAAAAGAGGTAGTGAATTTGTTGCATGGTTGATAGTTACATTGCTTAAAATAGATCTAGGTATCATTAAACTTTGTAATTTGAAATATTAACCTAATCAGTCCTACCATCTATTAGAAAGACGTGCAAATCACAAAAATATGATGTTTTTAGTATTTCACACAATGTATGACTGTTTTCTCCTTTTAGACGGTCTCAATCAGTTATTTTCTCTTCATATCTCACATTTATAAATATGTACGATGATTGCTTCGAATAACTATATTCTTTCTTCGTAAAAGCCCACAAGATTAATGTTACGCAAAATCATGAACTTAATTCATTTTTTTTGATAATCTTAATTCATTGTTTTGATAATTCAAATTATAAAATTTAATTAATAAGGCAAATGGTGCAACTGTGCAAGATAAGGTTAAAGCAGTGCAAGTTGCAGCGGAAAACAATATTAGGATATAGCCACCGGTCACCTAGTTGCAAAATCATTGTCGAAACGTGTTAACTATGAATTATTTTCGCAAAATAAGTGAGCATTTATATAATTGTTATTCAAACTTTAATCACGTTTTGATAAGGGTGTCAATACTGGAGATACCTATGCTCAAAGTCCAAGCTCTTATATTTTCTTTTAATACATACAGAAATGTAATAACAAATAATCCATATAGGAACACACTAATTTCATGACTATAAAAGTTGAACAAAGTGAAAACATTATTATCCTTAAATTGACCTCTTTTACCTTAATTAGTTCAATTTTGATATTAAATTGAAAATCTATATTCTTCTACAACTACTAGTCTTCTCTTATATGTCAATTGTCAAATAATAATGTAGGACCTTGTTAAGTGGAAAACTATTCATCCATATAAATAACTTTATTTGGAATTGAATCGTCCATTCTTGGTAGACAAATAAAGGGTAAAAATCAATTAATTACACTAATGAGTACTTAAAAGTCCATCATCAAATAAATTTGCATATTTGTGTAATAGTTTACTACACTTATATGTTGCTATATTTTGTTTTTTCTTGGGGTAAATATAATAGCTTATTAGCTGTCAAAATTGAGGAATTCTATCATAGACTCGTTTTCTTCTGATTTTTTATTTTTTCCTTTTTTTCTGTTTAATTTTAACTAATGATGTAGTTAGACGTGCTTTTGTGAGAAGATACGCTTAACATTTATTGCTTACCATTTACCATTGTAAAAAATATATATATACACTTTGCTTTTTGGGGGGGGGGGATATGGAAGCACATTTAAGACAAAATCAGACGTACATTTCGAGCTCAAAATTTAAACAACTAGTAGATGGCCAAACTTAAGGGCATGCCTAGTTGCCTAAAACTCTAAAAGCACCACCAAAACCAAGGAATAAAAAGGAAAAAGAAAAGAAGAAGATGATGATGATGACAAAGACAAGATACCACCCCCGGAAAACGATGAGCCGTGAACTAGTGGCATGTAGCTAAAACACGGGAGCTCATTTGCGTGGGTCCTACCCGTAGTAGTATTTTCTTGAAAAAATATAGGCACCATTGTCACAATGACATGCTGTTATAGCTCCTAGCTGGCCTTATATCAGCATTATAATTTACGTGTTGAAAATTTTGTCAGAGTTCGTCACTAAGGGCCCTGGTTCTGTAATTTTCTAACGTCTGTGGGAGTTAATGTATATTTAATGCAGTATTTTCATCGTAAAACTTCTCAGACATTAGCCATAATATTATTTTGTTTTTTTATATGAATAACTGGATCCTTTTGTGTGTATGATACTGATGGTTGTGACAAATTTTTGAGCTCGAGGAGTGAGAAAGTTCAGATTTAGTGTTGATGGGGCCAAATCAAGTTTTGTTGAGGGGCTTAGAACGTAGTTATTTTAGTAAAAGTATAATTCTTGAATAATTACATTTACGTCAGTGATGTTAGTAATATACATAGCGTTAATTAGAAAGTAAACTCGAGAAATAATACATTGTTGGCTGATTTGGAAAATTAGTAGGGTAACATATGCATGCCCATGACTATGACTAAATTTTTTTAATTTTTTTTATTATTAAGATTAAAATTGAAAATAATCCTAATAATACCCAAACACTAAAAATCTTTTTTTTTGGGGTCTGCAAAAACTGAAAATTTAATATCAAGAAAACATGCAATTGTATACTCTTCAACATAATAAGCGAAAACATAAACTTAGCAAACATCATCTTTAATGACTATCTTTGGCAAACGGATCTGATACACTGAGAAGCCTATTTGGTGAGCAAAACTAGAATTGAATGGAATATAGTTCCATATCTACGGAGTTGAGGATGAGATTTAAATGTTGAATTCATGTGTTTGGTGGGCAAAACTTAAATGGTATGGAATCAAATTCCAGCCTCTGTTGTTTGGCTAATAGTTATGAATGAAATCAAAATCATTTTACATTTAAAATGTTATTGCTATGATAATATTGTAGTTATTATTTTTTGGCTTTATAATAATAAAGCTTATGATCTTATTCCATAGTCATTTAGGGCTTATATTTTATTTTATTTTATTTTAGAAAAACTAACTATTTTGTAAACTTTTTGATAATTAACCAAATAAAATTCAGCATATTAAAACTAAAACAAAACTAAATATTTTATTTCCTAACCATTAGTGACGTTATTATATAATATTTTAATAATTAACAAAACAAAAAACATAGAAAAAGCATATCCTGTTCAAGACTTCAAGCTGGGGTACTGGGCTGTTGACCTTCGCCCATCTTCTCCAAAAAACACACCACCCAAAAAAAAAAAAAAAAAAAAAAAAAAAAAAAAAACAAAAAACACACACACACAAGCACAAAAGGAAAGAATGACGGACAGGGAAGCAAGACCACGAAAAAAATGCATAGCAGAGGCGATAAAGAATCACAAAACCAAGAGATCAGACAGATTAGATCTGAAGAAGAAGAAGAAGCACAAATAGATTAGGAGAAATCATCGATCCCAGAAAATTGAGCGAGTAAATCCAAAATAAACGAAAATCAACAAATCAAAATTGGAAAAGAAACTAATCGGAATAGGCGTTCTTCGTCGTCGCCGGTGGAGCTGCATGAGTTGCCAGTGAAGTTAAGGTTGCCGGCGGAGCTAAGATCAGTGGTGTACTTGCAGCGTCGTTATTCTCCTGTTCTCTCCTCTTTCTCTCTCTATGGTTGGGGTAGGGTTTTGTGGGTAATGGATAGGAGCTGGAATAGCAAACATGAATTCAGATGGGAAAAATAAATTTTGGGTATATTTTTCTTTTATTTTTGACCATCAATGTTAATGTGAACCCTTGAGGGTTATGCTTAAAACGCTCACCAAACAAGAACTCTTAGATTCAAGTTTCATTCCTTTATTGCTCACCGAACAAACCCTTAATCTTTTTGGCTCTATAACCATGGCGGGTTCTTTTTGTTGGTAAAACTATTTTACCAATGGCAACTCAACTTCTATTAATTTCTACCAACTTTAACTATAAAAAAAAAATCTAACTTCGTTTAACTTCAACAAACTTCTTCCAATCTCCAACCTTAACCAATTTCTACCCATTATATCAAAAAAATGCAAACTTCAACTAATTTCTACCAATCTCAGCCAATTTCATCCATTTATCAACCTATATTTTCAAACGAAAAGAACATGTCATAAAGTGTCCACTCCATAGCATCAAGTTAAGAACTCCTTCAATTCCGAACGCCCCAGAAATATCCTTATAGCTATATAAACTTTGTTACTACTACAACATTATTTCTTAAAAAAGATGTTTTAGCCGTTTTAGTTTGCACAAAAGAATAGTCAAGTGGGAGGTAAAATGCTAATTTAATAGCAAAAAATCTCAAAACAACATAAAATTGCTATTCATATGAATAATAACATGAGGGCTTCCTTATCAACTTACATATCTGTAGATGGTAATTTTGTCTTTATATTTGAGAGATCTACTTCCTCTTTTTATAAAAGAGTTTTTGGAATATAGTCATCTGAATTTTGGGTGGTAGAAAGCGAACACTAATAATACGACATTAAAAAATAGGCCTAATATTTCGAACCTTACATGTACTTATTTTCAATAATCACACATCCTGTTATTTGCATGCAACTCTAGCTCAAACCTGCTGAAGTAGCAAAAGTCACCGGCATTACTTGTCTTGAATGGTCAACAGTACTTTCTAAAGACTTATTAACTGAAAGACAATGATGGTTTGAGCACGCAACTTCTAATATGCTATGGTCCACCATCATCTTTTTTGTCGAGTAACAAACCTTGAGTTCTGAGTAAGACTTACATGACAAGGGAAAGTCATGACTTTTAGTGGTTTAGAAGAGCATACTAATGCAGAACAATCATAAAGCGGGGTGATATTCTCATTCATGAATGTGTACTGAAATTGGCTAAACCTAATTATGTTATTGTCCGATTGCGGCAATGGACACCTAGACCTTTTAAAGTAGTCATCTCTGCAATGGAAACAATTAAGGATGATGGAGCTTCTAAACTGGAAGCGAGCGCTCTCAGAAATGGATGGTGACAACATTTCAAGAAAAGGAAAGGGTTTGGGGAATATTGGATAATGGAATATGGAAATAAGCATTGTCGGAGAGGTAAACATAGTAGTTATGATCAAGATCAATTTAAAAAATGCTCGTGCATGGCCCTTTTAGAGATTACTCAAAACTACAACTAAAACAATGTTCACCCTCGGGTAAATCTCAAGCTGGGTGAGAATAAATTCTTGACATATTCGCATTAAATTGGATTTGGTTTTCCTATTTCATTTTCGAGTTGCATTATGTTTGGATTTTCTTAAGTCATGTTGAAGCTACATTTTTTGGCACTCCATGCTTCTAATTCTATTGTCCAAGAAAAATATAAGTGAAATCTGGTTTAGGTATGGAATCAAGCTGATATATGAGTAAATTGTGTTGTTGTATTTCGTACATGTGTGGAGCCTAGTTTTGGACTTTTCTGATGTGACAACCAGGTAACAATGGGTGAACACCTTGGTAAGGAAGGATGCGGGGCAGTATCCATAACCAATCAAGGCAATCACCTGAAAATGTCCTACATAATCAAGGAACAACACTAGCAAATTGGCCAATGCATTCTGCTCAGGCTTTGGACCAAATCCAACTGACTTAAAACCTTGAATAGATTTTTACTTTGCATGGAGCACTTTAATAATAATAATAAAAAAAACCTCTTTTAACAATATTTGAGCCAATTAGAATTGATGAAAATAATAATTATAAATAATTCGCTTAGAAATATCTACACCTTGATTTCAAAATGGATACATTAAATTTAGTCAACGATATTTGAAATATTCTCAAAAGAAATATGCGCTGTAACAATCATATAAATCTTTCAATTGAATGTATAAACTATACATTGAATTTTCAAAATAGATACATATTATGACAATATTTTCAAAATAAATATATGTTACAAGAATAAACTATGTCGTAGTTTTGACCGTGCATTAATTGCACATACATTGCACGTGGGTTGCGCATAGGTTACATGTGCATTAATTGCACATACATTGCACGTGGGTTGCACGTAGATTGCATGTGCATTACATTGTACATTTTAATGTAGGAATTCTAAGTCAATAAACTCAATCTATAATGTACTTAATTATAAATTTTAAAAATGATAACTAATTCTATATATTACTAATAGAATTGTTCCCTCTAGTGAGAACATCTTCAAGGAGTAACTGTTTGAAGGTCAGTCTGTATTCTTCTTACACAGCTTCCCCCACCTATTTGGAATTAGCATTCTCATAAATTTTTTGGTTTAAATGCAATTAATTAGCTAGAAATTTTTTGCAATACTTTTGCCAATATTTATGTAACTATGAAATGAAAGTCATTATGTGCATGAATATGAAACGCATGCCCCCCTCTTCAAAGTGACAATTGGTGGATCAAAGACCAAGATACGTAAGCTTCAAAAGTTTCTAGACCATTTCATCATGTTTAATTTCTGCAAAACTATTTCATGAGAAAAATTTGTACTAGTAATAAGAAATGGTGAGTAAAATGTTCCACGAGAGGAGAGTCCCCATTCCAAGCAACCAAGAGACTATCATGGCCCTCCATCTTCTTTGATCACCTATGCATGGAGTTTATACAACAATGCAGAGCAGACTAGCAATGAAGAGAAGTGTGTACCCAGCTACGATTCGCTTTCTTGTATCAATCTTTGCTTCATAGTAAGCAAGGATTGCAGCTGTTCCCATTGCAAATGGCTGGTACAAAATGGTAAGTACCCTTGACGGATGCTAGTTCTTCACATAAAAAAAAAAAACAAAAAAAGGTGGAGGAAAAAATTAAACTCCAAAATTCAAAGCTTGAAATGATTAGAAGCATTACAAGTAATATAATCACTTACCGAGAAAACCTTGTAATAGTAATCAGAATTGTCAGCACACTGTTCCAAGCGAGGAGTGTCCCCATTCCAAGCAGCCAAGAAATCATCATAGCCCTCCTTTTTCCCCAAATACCAGTGCCTCTGTCCAAGGCCTCCACGTCCAGATGTAGTGTTCACTGTGTTTGGATATTAGAATGGGAGGGGAGGACAGATCAGTGAAGGGGAGGGGAATGGAGGGGAAAGGGAGGGAGGGGAGGGGATATATCGAAGGCGACAAGGGGGAAGAGAGCAGGTAGTTCTAATGGCAGACAATTTTTTTTTTAAAAAAAAAACAATCAAAATATGCATGAGGGAACTAGAACCCACGACTTCAAGGAACAAGCAAAGCAAATAAGACATGTTTTGAACCACTAGGTCGAAGATACCTTATGTTGTATTTATAATAAACATGTTTTTTTCTTGGGGTGCCGCATATTATTATTTTTTTTTTTGGTAGGAGAGGTGTACGATGACTGCACTGAATTCGCCCCTGTTTTTGAGGGAGAAGGGAGGATGTTAGAATTTTATGACCTTTGAGTGTGAAATCGCGACAATTATATATAGTCACACTATGTTGAAACTAAATTTACATGGATGGTCTTGGAGTTTAATGAAATCATATTTATTACTAAAAAGGTACATATATATGGGCAAAATCATTAGCAAAACTCACCCTTTTATCGATAACAATGCATACGTATATAGAAAAAAATTGACAAACAAATTTCTCGCCTAGTGGTTGCCAAATCAACTGAAAATAGATAAATATACTCATACTGCACTCCTTTTTTTTTTGTGGGGTCAAGATGTAACCTAATTTACTTTTGAAATGAATATATAATGGTGAATGAAAGATTGAGATGTAATGGGGGAAAAAATAGAACTAAAGATCTATGCTTGAATTTGATCCCATAAATCTATTTGTACACTTTTCTTCCCACAAAATCTGATTAAGTAGAATTTTTGTAAATATGTGACTGGACCATATTAAAATCTGCCTAAAACAACCACAAGTAGTAGTAGCAGCAGCAGAGAAAATCAAGTAGAAGAGAGAGGGCGCGAGCGGCTTTTTGCTATTTGTTTGTGTTGCGGTTCTGATGAATTACGACCATTTATCAGGGGGTTTACTTAATTTGCTGTTTTTTGTCTTAACTCATGGCTGCACTCAACTATTCATAGGCAGTGTCTGGATGCCCCCCAAAAGTCATGGACCTTGTTATTGACAGGAACGGGCCTAAGCCCAACGTATGCAAAATATAGAAAGGTTAACACTAGCTCGGCCTGTTGTTTAATGCAATGCTCACTAACTTCCTTTATAGTGAAATTTTTGAGGAGATTCGATCAGTGTCAATTTTCTACGAATAGATTTTGAACGATCAATTAATCCATACGAGATATTTTACATATACTCTTTTAAAGTAAAGGAAAATGTTTTTGGAACCCTCATTTTGAAAATAATGTTTACCCCATTTCAGATTTGTAAGAAATAATTTTGAATTGCCCAATTTACAAATGTCCTTTATAATTATGGATTTAAAATTATTCAAAATGGAAAAAAATAACATTTTATGAAAATGCAAAAGGAAAAAAAGAGAATTAGAAAAAAATAAAATAATTAAAATTAATATATTTAAGGTAAATAAAACCATTTAAAAATACATAAATTTCAAATAAAAATAAGATTTAACATAACTTATTTAAAATGGAGAAAAAATAATCACCTCATTTTCTTACTATTTTATTACTTTTCTCCTTGTTTTGTAATGTTTCTAATATTAAATCTTTAGTGATAATTGAAGAACATTTTTATAAATGTAGGACTTTAAAATTATTTCATACTACCCATGTCGAAGATAATGATTGAGTGGGAAACAAAACAAAAAGCCTAATTTTTTTTTTTTTGGGGGGGGGGGGGAATTTATGCACTTGTCATTTAATTTAGAGATCCAAATAGAAATTTCGTACTTCTGCCTTGAAATTAGAAGTTGGCAAAAATACGAATGGTTCAAATGGAAAAGCTCAAAAAAATGGCATCACCAGAAGAGGAAACTGTGATTCATCAATCAACTGATAGGGCTGTTCATTATTTGGTCCAGAATCAGACTGGACCGAAGACTGACTAGGACCGGACCAGGTGATTTCGGTTCTGTCCTCGGTCCTTGGGCTGGCCTTGTTCGGTCTTCGGTTCGGTCCAGGTCTAGACCCGATGGACCGCTGGACTGGACCGTGGACAGAAACCAAATTAGTGTTCGAAGTTATTGGGCCTGGCAAAAAGGTTGGCGGCTTGGTGCCTTCAGCCCTTCACAATCACGGGCTGCCGCTACTGCGCTGCATCTCTTCTCTATCTCATCTCCCTCTCACCCTGTCTCTCTCTGGCTCTCCAGTCCCACCGGCTTGGCGTGCTTGCCTTCTTTAAATTCTTTTATTGTTCATCCTTGGTTGAATGGTTGAATAATGGTGATAAGTGAAGTCAATTTTCTTAGTTTGTTACAGAGTAGAGATTTGGTGATTACTGATGGAGATGATATGATAATGATGATGGCTGAGAATCTGTGATGTTGATTTGGTGTCATCTTGTGTTTTTTTGGGTTTTTTTAAAAATTTTTGGGCTTGATTGTTAATTTGATGTCAATTGTTAATAGAGTAGAGATCAATAGATCATTGTAAGGAAAGCCCTTTCAGAATTGTTACAAATTTACAATTTACAAATAAACAAAGACAACAGAAGCAAGACCTTGGACTCGGTCCCAAAACGGTCCGGTCCCAGTCTCATCCGAGTTTGACCAGTCCGGTTTCGGTCTGAACCAACTTTGGATTGGTCCTGTTCACGGTCCATCATGTCACTATAAATCGGTCTTCGGTCCAGACCTATCATTCAACCATGAATTCATCACGTGAAGGTGGCCAACAAACAACAAAAAAAGGGGGATAAAAAAGAAAGAGGGAAGGAGGAGAGGATTTTTTGTTTTTATAAAAGCAAAGATAAAGGAGAAACAACATCAAGGCAGACGTCTTTTCACATAAGAGTACATCCAACTATGGCTTTGGGAAAAAAAAGGAGTATGTTCAATTACATTCTCCACTAAAACTGTCTTAAGAATTAATGAAAAACATATATCAGATGAAAACGAAGCAATAATTGAATGCTAAAATTTAGACAACCAATTTACTGTCATATTTGCTTCTCTAAGGCCGTATTCGGAAACAACGTTTTGGGTAGCGTTTAGCATTTTGACCAGGTCAATACACTAATTTGTCAATTTTTAATGTTCGGTAAACTAGTGTTTTGACTAACATTTCAAGTAACGTTTAGCGTTTTAAGTAGCGGGTTTGAAAAGTTAATGATATTAACGTTTGACATTTAAAAGTAGCGTTTCATATTTTTTTAGCCAAAAAATACCCTTTAAAAATTTTATCTTTGAAAATTATTTATATCCTTTTATATCAATTTACATTAATCAGCTAGCATAACAACTAAATTTACCGAACACATTAGTTTCAACCGCTAATCTAAATAGCTATATGCTAACAGCTAAATTAGAAATGATATTCGCTATCCAAACAGTTATCTGCTATCTGAACCGTTATTCGCTATCTAACCAGTTAATTTTGCTGAAAAGGGTCTAAGTAAATGGTTGGTGATAATTTGAATTCTGTGTTCTTTTCACGTATAGGTATTCTTCATAATATTAAAAACCAAAAAAAAGAAAAGGAAAAAATGTCTTTAGTAATTCGTCATCTAGTATACTAGGACATGGCAGGTCACTTTCCCCAGGCCAATAGTCACTATGATTCTTAACTGTAGATGAAAAAAAGAAAAAGCAATAGTCCCACAGAGTTACCGGATTAACTTTAGCAGAGTAAATCTAGCAGTTAGAAACATGAACACAAGTGTATAATGTTATTCAAGATCTAAGGATATTTATATTTATACAACAAACGCAAGTGACTGCTGCAAGGCTGAGGCTTATCCAGGCTTATCGTGTTAAACTTCTGGTAGTTGAAGAATGCGATTGTGACCTCGAACAAGAAGATGAAAATGGTGTGGGTGGAATTTGCAGTGATTCAAGGTTTCCTTCTAGCATTTCCACAACTTTACTCATAGCTGGTCGGCTTGAAGGGTTTGTTTGCACGCACCATAAGCTAACCATGATCATCTTCCTCTGTAGTTCCCTTTCCTCGTCATTCAACTTCTCTTTATAATTAACTTCATAATCCTCTCTTTCGAGCTGCCTGTATATCCAATCAGGAAAATATTGCTCACCACTGTGTTCAGCTTGATCAACTTCCGCCTTTCTCCTGCAACCAACCATCTCTAGAACCAACATTCCATAGCTATAAACATCGGATTTGTAGGAAACTCCACCGAAGCTCCTTAGGAATACCTCCGGAGCAATGTACCCCACAGTGCCTCTAGCTTCTGACATCGATACAATACTATCCTTTTGAGGGCACAACTTAGCAAGGCCAAAATCTGAGATCTTTGGACAGAAGTTTTCATCTAAGAGAATGTTATGGGGTTTGATGTCAAAGTGTAGTATTCTTGTGTTACATCCTCGATGCAAGTACTCCAGCCCTCTTGCAATCCCAACCGCTATTTCAAATAATTTGTCCCATGAAAGTGACTGGTGGTTAACCCTACCATATACAAACTTCTCAAGAGATCCATTGGGCATAAAGTCATACAGCAAAGCTTGTTTTTGACCATCATAGCAGAAACCTAAGAGTGTGACGACGTTTATGTGGTTGGTCCTGCCAATACTCGCAACCTCATTGATGAATTCCTCTGCATCTGCTTTTAGTTTCTTCAGGATTTTTACTGCCACCAAATGACCACTGTGTAATTTGCCCTTGTAGACAGCACCATTACCGCCTTCCCCTAGCTTGTCTTTGAAGGAATTTGTGATTTTCTTCAAATCCGCATAGCTGTATCTTCTGAGACCGGGGGATCCATAGCTCTGCAGGAAAGCCTCAACGTCAAGCCTCTTTCCTGTCTGAGAATCTGTGTCATGGTTGTTTGATAAGTGTCGCCTTTTCAAATAGAATGCTGCTGCAAGAATCAGCATGCCTGTTCCTAGTGCTGAAAGGCAGGCTGTAATAAAGGTAAAGCGCGAATTAGATGGTCATTTATCAAATCTAGGCCACTATCAATAGCATAGGAATTGTTTTCTGATGATTTCCCAGCTAACTCATCCCAAAGAATGTAACCACCAGAACAGAACTTGCAATCACATAGCAATTGATATTCAGTCATCATACTCCATTTGCATAGTAGTATCCAAACTAGACTGCTGAACAAGTCGTAGCATCACAACGGGTCAGGACAGGGTTATAGCAATTTTGGCTTGGTCAAGCTTGTGTCATATTGATTCTTTTTTGGGTCATATTTAAATCAGCTATTAGTTTCTCCAAGAAGTTTTAAAAACAACATTCAATACTGCTCAAAAAATATTTTGTCAATTTGGGTTTGGGTCAGTCACAGTAGACAATGGTTATGAATACAGTCGCCTTAAGTCAGGTACAAGTTGTGTTTGGTTTCAAGTTCTGGTTAGATAATCATTTGCACAATCTATGCTGGGTCAAATCCTGCTGTTTGATCCCGCATAGACAACAAGGACCCTCTAAACAATTGATGAGGTGATGCACAGCTTATCGATTTGGTTTGAGTGAAGTTGTATGTGACAAAGAAAGAATGACTGCAAAAATGGCGAATTTCATTGCTTGAGATCAATGTTTTAATGAGTTGAACCCTGACATGAAGCAAAGGTGTGGGTCTGTTCTGCTTCTTTGATTGGAAGTGGTACAAGTAACTTTTGTCAGGTCTAACTGAGATTCGAATATGGCACCAGTTCTCTCATGTGGTTTTATTTGTATGCAGGAGATGCGAAGTATGGAATAAGGACAAAGATAAGGTACATCACCTAGCATTGCAATCTTGGACTTGCTCAGAATGTGCCTCTTGTCTGAAATGGATCCTGCAGAGCAGCATGTTACCAAGTAAGCATCAAATTTCATCAGTTTTACAACGCCGCTCGCATTATATTTCCAGTACCTGTAAAAGGGCACTTGGATTCATCAGTACAAAAGCAGAAGAACTTATTCGAACTCCAATCATGTCCGCATTGCCCTCCTGAAGCCAGACACTGTCCACATAAAGCATTATCTGCGCTCCACTTGAGCTCAAACCCGTGCCAAGCAGCAAAACTCACCTGCATTACCTGTCCTGAATTGTCGATAGCCATATTGTCAGACCTATGAATTGGAAGAAAAAGACGGTTTGGGCATGTAGATTCTGATATGTTATGGTCTGACATCATCTTCTTAGTCAGGTAGCAAACCTCAAAATTCTGAGTAGCAGTCACTGGACAAGGGAAAGTCATGGCTTTCAACGGTGCAGAAGTGCAGACCGATCCACAACTACTGTAAAGAAGTGTGATATTCTGATTCGCAGTTGTATACTGAAACCGGGTGAAGTCAATTGTGATATTGGCTATATTGGATGATGATGGGCAGCCAGCCCTCTGATAATAGTCTTCTCTGGCAATGGTGATGGTTGAAGATGTTGAGTTTATGCCAATGACAAGAAACTTCTGCGACTTGATCATTAGCTTAGGAAGCTGAGACTGAGCACATTCGAGCAGCTCGAACCCAGGGTAGCCGCAGTAGTCCGGTCTGTCCTGTCCATAGAATGGGTAGGTTATACCAGTTAAGTTCCCACAGTTGAATGTCTGACTGCAGATTTTGAACTCTTTGCTTTGATGACAGAGCGATGCTTGAAGGTTGGTTAATGCAAGGATGAAGATGATGGTGATTGTGAAGTTATTTCGCGAAGATAAACCATAAAACTCCATGTAGGAGGAAAGAAAGGCAGGGCAAGGATGTGGGAAATATCCTGAAAATGGAACATGGAAGTGGCATTATTGGAGAGGTATACATGGTAGTTGTGGTCAACGTCAGTGGGGGAAAAAGTTTGTCCAAGTGGGAACTACTCCGCGGTAGACTTTTCTATTGGAAAGCAGTAATCTTGCTCGTGTAAATTTCATGCTTAGACCACTCATGATGCATAGGTGGGGTGGTCTCCCTCTGTACCGCAAGACATCAATTTTGACTAATAGTAGTAGGAGATATTAGAGTATGGCCTATATATTATCAAGTTGTGGAATTCCAATTTATAAGGTCCGCTCAGAAAATGAGGTTTTCCTCTCTACTTTCTTTTGTGTCTGCCTGTTTATTATTATTTTTTCTTTTTTGGGGGGGTGGGGCTGGGGGTGGGGGGAGAGGGGGACCTCTTTCATTAGGCGCCCCCAAGAATCAGAAAATTCTTAACTACTCCCTCTTGTATAAGAACTAAGAAATGTTGGGGGTTTGAATTTATTTGCAATGTTATAGTACGCCGGCCATAAAAAAAAACAAGGAAAAAGAAAAACCAAAAAAAATTCTTAGTTTTTTTTTTTGGGGGGGGGGGGGGGGGAGACCATCCATGAACCATCATTGTTTAGAGGGTGGTTCAGTCACTCCATATCCATTGTGCCCAGTTGGGATTACAGTCAACAGCAACTGAATAGCAGCAACAAGCACGGAGGACACCGGTAGTAAACAGGAAAAAAAACTTAGGGTCTATAACATCATTGCACCAGCAAAGAAACATATCTTAGCAATTAGCATCTAGTGTCGTTCTCTGGATTTAATTCAGAGGCAATGTTCATTTCGAAAAAGCACTTATACGTGAAACAGCAGCTGCTAGCCTGCCACTCCGCTGCTATAGCCAAAGCTACACTCCCTGAAACCTTCTTTGGCCTTTTGCCTCAAACAACATTCTTGATGACGTAAACAACCAGAGGCCATCCTTCTCTCCCATGTAGAGACTGCAAGAACATCTCAGTTGATCGATCACAGACACATTTTTCCAGGGACTTGGACAAGGCAGCTTCACTGCAACCCCATTCTAATGCACAATACAACAACATAGTGTGAATGCCACTGAAACAGGGTACAGGAAGACGTAAATGCATGTAGCCAGACCCATGACAAGCAAAAAGGTTGCAAGGACATGTATTTTGTATAGGCCGACTACATTGCTACCTTAACCTTGAGCGCAAAAACTATGTTAATAGACAGGTTTCCACTCCACAATGTCCAGATGAGAACTGATAGTGCACAAATCTATCGGCCTTTGCCCATATGTTGAATTTGTTGGACCAAGCACAACTTTGCTGTTCAACATTTGATGATGTCACCTTGGTCTTTTGCTGTTGAACTAGTCTCATCAAAGTGGACCGAAATTGGATGGGGTGGGTGTAGCTCAACAAATGCTTTGCCACCTTCACGTACAGTTCCTATGCAAATAGTGTCACCTCGCCCATGCCAGGTACCTCCTTGAACATTGTTTATCTCCAATGTTCTAGTCTCCTACATCAGATTTTATGGGAATCATCATACACAATGGGTTTGAAATTCATGTCCAACAGAGAGTTTCATGCAATAAAGATGTTATTTTATTCTCATTTTTTTCTAACTCCATAGGTAAACACATCACCAAGGCCAAGTTCATTTGAGATTGGGACCAAATAGGTTGATGGAATAATATTGAATTCAATCAGGCTCAGGTCAGGGTTTGGGTCCTAGTCATATTCAACTTTGCAATTAGTTTCTTCTTAAAAAGTGTATTAACATAATGCAGTAGATGTTGTCAAACACATTTCATGTCAATTTAGTTTTTAAGCAAGCTCAAAACGAAGTTGCCCCCTTTCAGTCTAGATTTGGGTAGATAAGGTCTCAGGTCCGCTTTACCCACAGCTCCAATGTAAGAGATCATTTTCCAACCAGAAATTGCAGAAGAAGCGCACCTGTGATATGGCACAGCACGGGCAAACTAAATGGTATACACAGTCATCCAAGAAACTCTCATGTCCCTACAGTTCGAAGCATTTTTAGAAAATCAGAACTTTGATTGACTTCCAAGTAATCTAAATTAATATGAAACCGATCTAAAGCATATAGTCATCAGACAACAGTTTGCATTTTATACAAAAGAATGTACCAATTCTCAAAGACCCATGTTTGATGTGAGGGATTTGTTTGGAAGTGCAATCAGGCCAGCCCACTGAACTTCCTCTAAATAGGGAGCTAACCAGAGCCCGGATTACAAACCATCTTTCTTTTTTTTGGGAGGGGGGGGGAAGACAGCCTATCTGAATCAAAATAACGATGACCGAAACATCTAGGTTGGAGGCTAGAACAAATGCTCATCTGAAAATTACAGACTAACACGACAGGAACTGTACAGTGAAAATGTCAAATCAACCTTGTACATCATACTGACCAAAAATTGTGCAGCTACTAATCTCAGGGCTCTCCGCCCGGGGGCCCGGGGGGGTTGTAACCTTCAGCATGTGTGAAATTAACGCTGAAGTCAGTTCAGGATCAGTATGAGCATATGTCTGTCCTCTGTATTTTTACTAGTTCCGTAATTTCAATTATATTGGAGAAGCAAAACTTTTGCCTGGGATCCAGGACATTATCTAGCTTGCTAAGCATAATAAGCCCCCACACTCTGAAAGTAGAATTCAGCTAAGGACAAATATTTGTCTATATGGTCAATGAACTCTATATAACTATCAAAGGGAGAATTCCTTCTCAAGCTGATCCCTAGAAGACATGGTCTCTGGTTTCTTTTCGTGACAGATAGATTTCGATATGTGATACTTCAAAGCCTAAACCCTTTTGTACTTTGCCCCCTCCCCTCCCCAAAAAAAACCCATCCTATAAGGAGATGTGATGATATCACAAAGACTGCAATGAGCACCAGAAGGAATCAAATAAGTGACACTCACCCTGATATTAAACTTGCTTCTCATCTTTGTACGGAAAAAACCCAAATATGTTCCCACTGAGATGGTAAATGCAACAGCAAGATAAAGGAAACAACGTCTTCTTGTCACTAAGAAGGCAATGCAGTTGACAAATGCTGATATGGCAAGAAGGAAATAGACAGTTCCCTGCAGCACGACAATGATTCTCTACTTCAGAAAACTCAAGAAGAAAAACCAAATGAGGAAAGACAAAGCTCATGACAATCAAATGAGATCCAACCAATCTTTGTCTTTCCTGAGACATTGAAAGCAATGTTCTGAGTTCATTTGTGAACTATTGTATAATACTATTATCCTATCCAAATGCATGAAAAAAAAAAAAAAAGGGAACTCCAGTCATGATACCCGTCAAGGATTGTATCTCTTGGATAGGATCTGAAATTAAAAGGGGTAATGTGATTTGTGAAGGCTTTATATCAAAAAGTGCTGTACTTTAGTTACCTATGAACTTACGGTGTGCGTTTTTGAAACCAGTTATAAACCCTTTGAATCTGTGGCTCTACTTGCAGAGGTAAGGTTTGCCTACATCTGCTGCTGTTAAACCACATCATCATTCCTTACACTTAGTCAATATTAGTTTATAAGCAACCTCAACAAGCATTTCTTACAAATAAAACGTAAATGTTTGACCAAGTTAAGAAATTAAAAGCTAAGCATGGTTTGACAATCGTACAAAGAAGACAATTTGGCGAGGACTTGTCCTGGGAAAGCATAGCAGCAAATGCTAGTTGCTCTAAGCCGATCCCAGTTGAGATACATTCCACAGTACAAGAATTCAGTTGACATACATAATTAACCACCAACAAGGCAAAAGGAGTCCTGGGTTTTACAGTAAGTCTAGAGCATTCAATAATTCCAAAAGCTATTGTACTTTTGACTCTTGCTTTTACACAAAATACCTAAGTCGGACACTCAAATAAACTGACATGGGCATGGCAATTGAAAGTAATCCCATAAATAAGTTGAGTCCAACCTCAGGATACATACAAGAATCCAAGTTCGTACTCTCCCATCCGAGTCCACGTAACATAGTCAAGGACAAATAATGAAGAATGTCTTTAATCAAAGACTTTGACTTTAAAAACTAAAAGTTCTAAAGCAATGGCAAAGATCACAAAATAATAAGAAACATCACCTGAATAAAACAAGAGCCTAGACCAGCTTGTCGCATGTTCTTCCCGAATCTGCAGCATGGACAACTGCAGCCCCCACAAAGATAGGCAGCAAATCATTAGATTAGCAGAGCATAGATTCATGTTTAAAATTTGAATCAAAATTCAAAACCATTCTTCAGTCCTCCCCCCCCCCCCCCCCTCCAAAAAAAAAAAAATCTTCATATCCTTCTGTCTCCAGAAATGAAGATTCTTATTTAATAATGGCTGAGAAAACCCTTCAAGCCATGCAAGAGAATTTGAGGGGGAGAAGAAAAAAGCCAAAAAAAGAAAAGAAAAGAAAGAAGCGTAGAAAAACAGATATACCCCATAGCAGAAAGACTGAATTTCTTAAAAGCAACGGTCAAATAAGCATCTTTCTACATATATAATTTTCAACCCGAAAAGAACACAGAAAAGGAATTCAACGCAAATTTATCTTGTATCCAAAACTTGACAAACAATTTCCCAGCTGAGGATCAAACATTCCTAGTCTATCTGTTGACAAATTAAAGCATTCAACACCTCAAACCCCAGAAAACCTAGAGCTCCGAGAAAACTGATTTATTCATTGAGAGAGAGAGAGAGAGAGAGAGACAGAGAAGGAGAGAGAGAGAGAGAGATCTAACCAGAGAGATTCAACAGCAATGCGACGATCATCAAAACAATCAAGAACTTCACCTTCCCACATCCTGAATACCCCACCAACCCCACCTTCTTCATCATCTAACAGCCTCCATTTCCCCTGATTTTGCGAAGCCACATTCGAACACAACGCATCAAAGTCCACAATTGAAGCCCCTTCAATCAATCTCTGTCCTTCTGCTTCTTTCTCCAAACCCAACTTCTCCGACTTAGCCAAATCCGCCATTGACCCAGAAATCCCAACTATCTCAACAACCAATCCCACCCCTCTTTTCAGATAACGCAACCCTTCGAAACCCAAATGCAAAATCGCAACTTTTCAGATACCCAGAAATTGTTCATGCATAAAAAAGGTGAAATATCCAATGAAATTCGGGTATGAACCCCAGGAAGATACTAGAAAATTATGGGTATCAGAGGACGGTGGAAATGGAGAGAGAAAATGAGGGAGCTTTTTCTGTGAAGGGTCCACAAGTTCGGTGGCTGCTGCTTTGCTTTGCTTGGAGCTGATGACGATTGAGGCTGAGGATCATAGCATGAGAGAGAGGGAAAGAGATTCTCGCAAAATATATAGAGGCATTGTAATGAATGTGAGGAGATTTTATTTGCTTGCTTTTTTGGGTGGCAAGTACAACAATTTTGATTTTTCACAACTTTGGTGGGTGGTGGCCTCATGAATCATGACCATAGAGACACCTAGGTGGCCTAACATGACAACTTTTTTGTTTTTGGAAGGAAAGACAATTACATGACAACAATTTAACGTTAGATGAATTGTAGGCATTTGAGTTGTGAGATATTATCATGTCTATTTTTACCGTAAAAGTTAGTGATAATTGGTAAGCTTTGAAGTAAGCAATTGTAAATACATATATAAAAGAGTAGTTAATAGTACAATAAAAAGGATACTAATGTAGAATTGATAGACTTTATATATCGAATATGATCCTAATATTCTTCTCAAGGTCAAATATGTATTTAATCCATAATAATACACAGATCTTTTAATCTATGTTACGAAACTATGATATGGAGATCACAAACAACTACTTTTTTTTTTTCATTTCCTTGTTGCCCCTACTCAAGGGGGCCACAAGTAGCAGCAACAACAACAACAACAATAATAATAATCGTATCCAAAAAAATAGTCATTTATTTAATTGAAATTTTTCTAGGGTAATAATGTAGATCTTTTTTTTCCTCCTCACTTGTTTATATTAGTGCTAGGATCTGCCTTCCTTCAATATTTTCTCTCTTTTGTGTTGGAAAAGTATAAAATAACAAAATTTGGAGAAGGGCATGCAGCCAATCTTCGAATTTTTTATGACAAAATATTTTTTATTGGAGAATTTTGCTTAATCATACATCCATCTTTTTATTAGTAAGAACTAACCATTTATCATAAATTAGAGCTTCTGAAATTGATCTTTCTATGGACAGAAGTGTCTATAAAAATGAGACTACTTGCATCCAAATTCTTCCAAATTCCGCTTTCTGGGAGTTGTATTTGCAATGAACTCGTACAAATATTGCATTAGGTTGAAATAACCTACTTCTTTCCTGAATCAGCTCTTTTAAGTATGCATTGAAGTATGGACTGGCTTTCGAACATTATTACATTACATAATAGATAAAATTTGTGACACCAACACGGTAATAGAAAGGTAATCATATTCTGAAGATTATTTATTAATATTCAATTTCAAAAACAATTATAAAATGGGAATGAGTAAAGCAAGATGATAAAGCCAATTCATATGCTTCCATAGACTTTCCCGATCAGTCTCTCACCCAAACCCAAACTATCATCCGAACTTCCAAGCTAAATGTTTGTTTCATGTTTGCTTCTTAAGCCTTGCAGCATTTGCATTCCTCTTCACACCCCATGATTATTCCTCATCAACACCATTTTTTACATGCATTAGACCCTAAATAGCATCATGATCTTACGAAGGCATAGAACCAAATGGATACAACCTTAACTCAGTATTGGGTTTCTACTTTCTAAACTGTCAACTGTTCTTGATACTACGGAGAAGCGCGAGGGGGGGTTTGCAGCAAAGCACCATAACTCAACTTTCCTCACATTATTCAAGTGATGTTCATATGTTCGCTTCAAAGAGGGCGACACAAAACTGACTTATGCTCTCTTTAACTTCAGCACAAAAGAGGGCGTTACAGTACTCAAAATTACATTCTTAGTGATAAAAGAGGAGAACGGGAGAGGGTATGGGAAAGATTTACTTGGTCTACCCACCAGCGGCATTGCTTATTCCCCTTGCTTCTCGCTGTCAGCAATATCTTTGAGCTTTTCCTTCAGCTCACCAGTCTGAAACCAAAGAAAACATCAGAATTGTTTGCTTCATCGCAATTTGCAACACACTCCAATACAGAATGAAGACATGTTTACCTGGTGCATGTTAAGAATAATATCTGATCCTCCAATGAACTCTCCTTTGATGAATATTTGCGGAAATGTGGGCCAATGGCTGCAATGAAGATTTGGATTAAAAACCAGTTCATGATAAAGCAAACACAATTCAAGTTACTGGCTTCATTTGTTTCATCTTTTTGAATAATTTCAAACTGGAAATTTTCGTAAAAGATAAAAAGTTTCAGAGTAACCAAGTGTGTATATCCTCATATCAGGAATTCTCTGAAATTTCAGACTGGAAAAGTTCTGAGCAGATGAACAAAGTCACTGCAATATACTTCTCAGGCTCATATCATGCACCATAAGGTACGATAGATAGCACAGAAGCATGCTCAAGCAGTCAGAACATTTCACTGTGACATAAACAAGGATACTACTGACAACAGAGGTTGATACAAGGATACTACTGACAACAGAGCTTGATACAAGAGCTCTATTGACTTGTGTCTATCATATAGCTGCTCCACAAATCGAAGGGCTGTATCAAGTTCTCACTCACATTGCTAGCCTTCAACTGCATGGTTAACAGCACCATATATTTTTACCCATCCAGCTATTTCAATTTTCAACTATTGGAATGGTGAAGATCACAGCAAATATATCACAATTTATGCAATCTTTCCACTTAATTTGCTCATGTACTCTTAGGATAGCTCTGCT
Organism: Carnegiea gigantea; assembly: GCA_029747015.1. Classification (NCBI taxonomy): domain Eukaryota; kingdom Viridiplantae; phylum Streptophyta; class Magnoliopsida; order Caryophyllales; family Cactaceae; genus Carnegiea; species Carnegiea gigantea. The sequence continues at coordinate 144,788 of JAKOGI010000446.1, read as the reverse complement.
GAGAACACCATTATCATCAGCAAGAACAAGTATTGTGCTATATAGTGGGTAGCCTCCTATAACATGGTCGATCCTCAGATGAGAACGACAATGAGGCACAGGCCTCAGCTACCCCATTGTCTCCCTATTCAGTTTGTCATCACAAGGACCTTAAATGGCATCCAGGTCCGAATAAACAGTTGCAAGTTTTAACAGAGCAATCAGGTTTCAGTGGTCATGCAATATTGCTGCATGTGGCCCCAGAAACATAATGGATGAACCCAACAAATTCTTCGGGACTAAATTGCTAGAGAGTACAAGCACCGTCATAGGCTGCAGTTAGAAGTCCTTCCCCTTGTAGTAGATCTATGAAGCCATTCTCTAGTGCAGCAAGAAAATTTCTCATACAGTCATACTTTTAACTATCCATCCAACAACCCTGTTAAAAACTGATGACCTTTTAATATAACAACAACTCCTCCTCCCAGTGTAGGTCCTACTTCCTTGGGTCTGGGGAGATCTAGCTGCAGGTGGTCTTACAAAAACTGAGGATCTTTTAACATCAACTGAAAATCTTGATGTCTAGCCCTATATACAAAGTAAGCTACAAGACTGTAGTTTTCATGTAACGGAAAGACTAAAAAGGCTTAAGCGTAGCCAACGGTTCCATGCTTGTAGTCATCGGTCTTTCCTCAACAATACTTATATCAATACCCTCCTTTACACACACACACACACACACACAAAAAGATCAGATTCTGCACTTCTCATTATAGGTTTTTTTAAAAATATTTTTCTTGGGGTAATCTGAACATTTGCGGCTATGTCACACAAGACACACATGAAAATAATGATCATCAAAACATCAATAAAGGAAGTGGGGTCACATTAGCAAATTGACCTTTCATTTTCAAACAGATACCTTCAGCTAGCACTGCTCATCAAACCAAACCAACCAATATCTCGAATCCACAAACAAGGCAGGGCGCTGAAAGATCAGATGTACACAGCTGATCCTAGAAGTTAGCTGCAAACAAAGTGCTTCTGTTGGTCCAGAGATTTTTGAAAGATCCTTTAGTGAGACATTTGCATACCAACTATAACACGGATTACTGGCCTATATTTTCATCCCACCCAAGTCAGCAAACAAAAACACGCCTTTACCTACTAAATGCAATATGTAACATGAATCAAAGAGGAGATGAAACAGTAGCATATAGTCAGAAAGTTAGTCACATAAGCCAGGATCTGACAAAAGAATTGAAACACAATGAATGTCCACAAAAAGATTATTCATGCCAACCCCCCAAAAAAAAAAAATCAAATAGATAGTCGTGAATCTTCGCCAATTCCTGTGAGGGGAAAAAAAAAATTAAGGGTATTACAGTTAAAGCCAAGGCAAGTACCTGTAGGCCTTAACAGCTTCCTTCAAGTCCATGTCTTCCAGAATATTTCTTGCAGCAAGAGGAACATCTGCACATAAGACATTCAAGGTCGGGATAGCAGAAAGCAGCTTAAACACCAGATTCCCAAGTCAACACAAAACCAAGCACACAACTAAGACCCATGTAAATGCAACAAAAGCATGACTGCAATGGTAAACTGCAATGGTAAAATGGCAAAGTAAAAAAGCACAGACCATCATACTCAGGCATTACATAAACAAAACGAAAACTACCTTTGAGGGGAGATTAGTCTCTTCAGTGGGAAGAAAGGTAAGTTCCAAATCAAGACAATATCTCTTTATAACAATACAAGAGAGAAATAGATAAATCCTGTGGGGATGAATAACAGGGAGCTTACTATATGCATGAATGAGCTTAGTACAATTTATTTATAAAAAAAAAAAAAAAAAACCTCAGAGGACTCGCATTGCTGCATGCCTTTCTCAACCTTACACCTTATTAAACCTCCATCACAAGTCACAATGCTACAACAGTGGTAGAAAAGGATCAAAAAATAGTATGGTTTGGACTATGGAAACACAGCAAAAGAGAATAGCTCAAATCCAAAGAAAAAGGAACCTGTACAAGACCTACAAAAGCCTCCAAAACCTGATTCTTTCCTCATCACCTCACCCTATCATTCCCCCTTTTTTGTGGTTGGGGGGAGGGGGTCTTTTCTCCGAGGATCAACTACTACATAGGAGTAGCTCTCTTCTTTGTTTTGTGAAAGTATGCATTATGACTTCAAATTTTGATAACTACCAGCATTTCCCATTAATGCAATAGAGCATTTAATTCAACGTGAAACAAATAGCGTAAGTATCAGACTCAGAACAAAGGAACCGTAATTTTTGCTTGTCTAAACACCCAATAATCTCCCCAGGGAAGTTATCTAAACTATAAGCAAACAGTGCCTTCTAAAACCCTACAATAGAAGTTAGTGCAAGCGAGTAAGAGATAAAGTAGGGTTCTTACAGAAAGCAAAAAGAAGTTCAGGGGAGGGAGGAAAAAAGAAAGAAGCAATCGATTAAACAATGAACAACTTACGGTATTCCTTCAGTATCCTCACTGCAAGAGAGCTGAAACCGCATCTAGGCATCTCAGGAACCCCCTTCATATAAATCATAACAGGATTTTCCTTCACATCCTAAAAGTGAAAAAACAAGTATACACATCCAAATTCAATAGTCACCATTTCTATATTAAATCAGTGGAATCAGAAAGCTATGTTTTATCTTCCCAAGTTAGAAATGATTTAAATCGCTGCAAAGCAATTGAAAACAAGAACCTGCTCAACAATATCTTTCGCAGAAAATTCCGAACTCTGAAGCTTGCTTGTAGGCCTGAAATCTTCATGTGTATCGGGATCATTAGACAAAGTAGTTGAATATCTCATTTCACTTTGATACAATGACTCATATATCTGCCATGAGAAAATAGTCAGAGGACTCTTATCAATGAAAAGGGAAATAGTCAAGTAACCATAAAGCACATTAAATTGTAACCATTACAAAACAAATATTGATCCTCAGCAATTTGTAAGCCATTCAAACCCCAGCCCAAAGCAAAACCAAAGGGGGGGAAATTGAGAATTATATCAAATCTGCAACAGAGAAAACTTCGCTCTCTACCTACAGCATTCTTAAAATTCTGAAGATATATGAACGGGGAGCCAAATTATACTCAAGGTTCTTCGCCCACCCCAAATAGATTGGCAAAAGTGAAGAAGCAGGATATGCTCAAATCGAATGAACGAAAACACCAGCAAAGACCTAAGTATCCTTAGCCATGTCCTTTGAAAAATTCTCCTCGTTTTCTGTGATATGGCTTCCATTTCATGGTGGTCAAATTGCCGTGAAAAAAATGCAAAAAGAATCCAAAACTACAAAAGGTATTCTTTTTGTATGAGAAAAATAGAATGCCTTCCATACATATATAAGAATCAAATTTGTTTTGTTAGCAGAACTACCAAAAATATTTACTTCTATCATAACCTTGTTGAAAAAGAAGTAGCAACTCAAATTATCAACTAGACATTCATGGAATTGGTTGAAGGGAATGACAACAACAATACGGATTGTTGAACCTGTCTGCATAGGCTTCAGAAAAAGCTAAACGCAGGCATCTTACCCCCTCCAAGTTGTTTATAAGAGACCCACAAAATATTACTGGAAAAGTAGATTTAGGGAGTCAAACCGTTTCAATAAAACAACACAAAGCGCGACAAGAAAGGAGATACAATAAACATACAAGACTAGTAAAAAACATTACAAAGCATTAAAGACAAGCAAAACAGTGATGGAAGCAAGCCAATCATACTACGATAGTATAGCATTAGAGATAAAACACATTGAAGAACACAAAGCCATAGGCAACTAATACCAGACTAATGCTAATTGAATGATGGGAATGTTGTGGAAATTTATCTGGCAACCTGTTGTACACTTAAATTGAAACAAAACTATTAGAAGTTTATGGAAATGAAACCAACACACAGAGTTTAAAAGCTAATGAAGATGCACTTAGCTAACATCCCAAAAAAAAAATTTTTTTAAAAAGTTGAAATCTCTAAGAATAGGTGTTGGTCTAGGAGTGAAGCTCAAGCATAAGGCGTTTTGGAAGCCAGATATGAAGAAGTTTGGGATTGTAATCCTACTACTTTGCAATACTCAGTCATTGGTCCATTAAATCTCACTCAAACCCAAAAAAGCAAGCAACATTAAACCAAACAAGCAAAAGACCAAGATGGGTCCTTACCTGAGTGCTCAAACGAGCAGCCGGAAAGCTTGAAATGTTCCTCAAGAGCATACTTGATAATGACCTTGCCATGATGCAGATAACTCTGATATACCCTGATAGCAAGGTCACAGAAACAAGCAAAACATTACCAAATAATCAATCACTTATTCGTTCCTATTTACTTCCGCAACAAAATGTTACATCCAACCCAACTCGTTAAAATGAACAATACGCCTTGCAACATTTAAATCATAGAACTCAAATTGATCATCATTTATGTCAGCTTGATACCACATCGACATGATGCACTAAAAATATTGAAGAACCGAATACAGCAACGAACCGAAGACAGATTAGAACCCTGGAAAAAAACGAACTTTGACAATTCGAATGGAAACAAAACATGTAATCGGAAGAAAGAAGAAAAAGCGAACCCTAGATTCTGATTCTCCGGGTGGTGAAGCGAAGAGATTCGAGTATTTGTTGTGTGACTTCTTCAACCTAAAAACCCCTAACTCGGAAAGGCAAAAGAGAAAAACGAACCGCTAACTCGGAATTTGGAAAATAAAGACGGCGAGGGAGGGAGGCCACAGAGAACTGGACGAGTACGCGCGCCGGGTCCGTGGCCTTCTATTTTCTTGTCCCCTCTTCCAAAGACATTGCTTTAAAATGGTGCATATATATACATATATATAAAGAAATATAAAGGTGAACATAAACGAAATTTAAGTCTATTAATAGACCAACTTTTGATTTGATGTAAATTCAAAAATAACAGATAATACGATTTCTTAAAATGTATATATGAAAGTCTAATTATATGATAGTCAATTACACATCTATCATTTCAAACAATAAAATCTACTATAAATTACTAAAGACGTTAGTTCCAATTTTCGCCTACATTGTTCATTACACCTCTAAACTTGCTACTTATCCTCAGTTTGGGGAGAGGTTTAGGTGTGGGGGACAGCTCTAGTGCTTATTGAAAGAACATTATAGCTGGCTAGGATGACTTGGGACTGAAGAAAAGAGGTAAGATCATATCTCCTCTATACATCACTAGAGAATGTGCACAGTACTTCAAAATAAAACCCCATAGCGAAAATAGAACTGTCTTAACGTGGAAACCATCACATATTATGCTTATCACCATATGATAAGCCAACCGATTCAATCGATGAGTACAGTAAGGCAAACTTTATTACGTTTTGAGCAATTTGTCAAGAGCTCGAGCCTCATCTTCTTGTTGCGTAGTGCTTCCCATTGTCAGGTAATGCCTATGACCACATAAGCTCATATCAACTAACGCAAACTCCCTCCCAAAATACAACCCAGAGCCAAGAAAGCACAGCTTCCGTTGCAAAAATATACTTAAGAGCAAGAAGAGAACTTCAGTTTACACATTTAAGTTCATGTACCACCTCCATTGCAATAGGCAAGGTTTCCCATACACCACCACCATACAAATTACAAGCCAGTGAAAACAAAACCACAAAGTTTCCGCGGATTGAGAAGCCTAATCAAGGCACGAGAAAGGAGGCCATTTGCATCCTCAGCAACTCATTGACCTTATATTATAATACATCACTGTATCCTGCTGAAACCTTGCGACATATATGCTCCAAGCAATAGAAGTGCCCAGGCCATTCGTCTCAATATCACATGTAAAATGAACTCACACCTTCGCAGCAGGTCTGACCAACCCCAGTCCTGAACCACTTCCCAAATGCTTGAAATCTGTTGCTTCCAAATGATCGTCATGACCAGCAAATCCTGTTCCTCCCTTTTCCAAGTTCACCAGATTCTTCTCTTTGCATGGCTTGTCACAAACCAGGCAAACCTTGTCCACTGCCATAAACTTATCTGCACATTTCTTGCAGAAGACATGGCCACAGGAGCTCAGAGCCACAAGGGACATTGCATTGGTCAGTGTGACCTTGCAGCTAGGGCAAATGTATTTCTTGTCGAAGGGCTTTGACTTATTGTCATCCTTGCTTTCTTCTGTGAAGTGGATGGCGAAGAGGGATTTCAACTTAAGTTTCTCCTTTCCTTCTGGACAAGTTGTGCAGGTTGAGGGGGCCTCTACTTTAACAGGGGCTTCAGGAGTCGCCGAAGGAAGCCAAAAGGCTTTCATGGTTTTTAGTGCTTCTTCTTCATATGACGTTGTTTTCACGCTATTTGCACCGTGGAACCCGTTTTTGTCACGAGCATAGCTCTTGTCACTGTGATGGGGCACTGCACCATGATTTTGCTGGTCGAATTCCTCAAGTTCCCTGGCCTTTTGCAGCATCAATTTCTCTTCTTCCTCTGCTTTCTCTTGCTTCTTCTGAGCAGCATGTGCAGCTAGCCTCCTGCAGACAGGATATGCAATCACTTAAATGTATAACATTTCCTAAGTCCAAAGCAAGCATACAGAAGAGAAGATAGGATCAAAAGACCCAATAATGCCTCAGTTTTCAAAAGCACCACGACTTTAAAGGCCACCAAGTTACCACAGTCAATTTGGATGAGAAATGGAGATTGCGTTGACTTCTACACTCGAAAAAGGTTAATACCTAAAATAGAATCATAACAAGGGGTTAACATATGCACAATCTTACCCTTGTCAACAACAAGAAGTTGCTTCCTTTAGACCCCCTGATAGCAAGGCAACAGTAGATGAAAAAGGGCTGAACCCAAATTAGCTCCAACTTCCAATGATGAAGATTATTTGGACAAGAATTATTGCAATCCGCTCATGTGTGCCTGATCTCATGACTAGGTCTTAAAAGTAAGTTCAACTCAATCCTGGGGCTAAATCCAACCCTGAGAACGGCTAGGCGACCTCATTCAAACCCTTGATTGTACAGGCATTCGCTGAGAGTAATACAAGATTCCGTAATCTAAATTTTCCAACATGCAGAAAAAAGGAGTCAGAATAAGTCCCCATTCACCAATCTGCAACCCATTTCCAAAATATAAGTTCCTAAAGGTAGGGAAACCTCAACAGATTGGTTAAAAATTCCAATTACAGCTGAGAAAGTTCTTCTCATAGTTCAACAGCAACTAACTTTCTCAATCCCCCATCTCCCCTTATATCTTGACTCAATAAGAAATCATATTCATTAAATTTCCAAATTCTGCATATTTATTATAATCATAAAATGGAATATTACAAAACTCAGTCATCCGATCATTGACAAAGATCATAACTTAAGTCACCTAATCATTGGCAAAGATCAAAAAACTAGTCTCGGATCTAGATTGCTAGAATCCCCCATGAATTCCTCGGCAGATTCATCTAATATAATCCCAAAAGCTCAAATCAAAATCAGAACTAGCCAACCAATCAACTATAACTCAAAATTCATGAACCAATAAGCACAATTCACAACAAAACAAAAAGAAATCGAAGAAGAACGAATAAGCGAACGAACCTTTGGATGTCCTTCTTCTGAGCAAGCAAGCACTCAAGGATGCACTCTTTGCAAAAGACATGACCTTTAGGGCAAGACAGAGGGTCAATAAGAGGCTTCAAGCAGAGACAGCAAGCATCGAAGGGTTTAATGGAGTCCTTGCCGAGACGCTCCTTCTGCGTGCCATAACCTAGCTTCCGTTTTTCATCATACGTGAAGAAGGCGAGGTCGTTGTTGTTCTTTGAGTGTCTCTGCGGCATCCTCTCCCTCTTTGTCTGCTATTTGGCTTCGTAACAAAACCCTAACCCTAATTGCCGATCAGCTTGGTCGACGATTGAAAGAAGGAAGCCGGACACGGTAGATGGAGAAGAAAACTAGAAAAGCTCTGGGTTGATTACGAAGACTGTCAGTCGATGTAAATTGACGAACATAGTGAGGGCAAAGTAGGAAAAATATTTTGTACTCTGAAAATAGTGGCCGACATAACCCTTATTGGGCTTTGGCCCAAGCCTTCCTTTCCCCTGCCCGTGGGTGTGGCCAAAAAATTGGTAAAAAAGGCTCGCATGTAAATATACTTTGAAGAATTATAAAAGAAATGGTACTTCAAGCATGCACCCAGTTGGATTCTGTAGAACTAGATGTATTCCAATTTGGTTAGAATGTTGAACATTACTTAAAATGTTACTATCGAATACAGACGAAGTCTATAAACTAAATTTATATTTTCACTTTTTCATTATCAATGAGGTTTGAGTCCTATGATCCAGTTTAAAATTATAATATATTAGAATAGAACCTCATATTTTGTGCCTGTCTCCCTTATATTGTTGTTGTATTGTGCTTGAAACAAGTTTGAAGAAAAGAAAGAACACAAAAAAAATATTTTATCCACCTTTGATTAGACTATTTTTTGGGGGAGGAGGGGATAACAACTTAATAAGAACCTAGACCGTCTGATTATTACGAGAATTGAGGAACATAGCTTCAAGGAGTGTGGAGCATGAGTTTCCACCTAAAACTAAGAGGAATATAGTGAATAATTTTTCTCTTCACTTTTCCCCCTCAAATCCCCCATTTCTTTGTCATAAATCTCCAAATTCACACACACCTTATTAATGCACAAGGAGATTAAATTTACTTTATATTTTATAGATTCTTTGGTTTCATTGGAAAGCTAGAAAACTGACATATGGTATTCAGAAACAATAATGCTAGTGCTACCTAATTCTTTCGCATTTAAGATGTTACTTCACATATGGTTGATTGTAAAGCCTATCATTCATGAAATTGCAAAATGAAACAAATTATTGGTAACCCTAGGAGCAAAAAAATATATTTTTCTTTCTTTTTGTTTTGGGGGGGGGGGGCGGCTCTGATCTCCGGCAATGCAGCTTTGGAGCCTCCTACATCCATGCAAGTTGCGGCCTGCATATGCAAACTGTTTCCCCACTGTGGGGGTGGAAATAAAAATTATTTAGAGCTATTTGACCATATTGGATATATAAATTTCTGGACCCCCCCTCTGCGAGCGAGGTACCCATCTGAGATGCCTTTACACAATTGCACTAAGCAATTTCTTACTTCAATCCATATATACACTATCGTATCAATATGAATATTCAGGCTTGTTCTTTTCGTAGGTAAATTGAGGTGGGTAAAAGGGTAAAGTAGATTGAGGTAGGTTAAAGTAGGTTAAGGTGGGTTGAAGTGGGTTGAATCTTTTTTATGTAATAAATTGAACTTGGTTAAAATAGTGGAACTGGGTTGAAGTGGATTAAAATAGGTTGAATTAGGTTGAAGTGGATTGATATTGATATTTTAGAATTGATCTACAAAAAGAACATGACCAGATGCTAAATGCAAATTAAATACGGAGCGCTAATAAAAATTTCACATCGTAGAGAATGTACATACATTTAAGAATATCAAGTAAAGTTTGAAAAATAGAATGATAAATTTCTCTAAATTTATAATACAAGTGAGAATAAAGAGTGACGATGCGCTATTGGTACATGTCATTTACGTTGTCATGCATGTTTTAGGCTACATTAGATAGTACAATGAGTCAGCTCGAGTTGGAGCTCAAGTTTGAGCTCGATTTAATCCCAGTTTGACTTAAGCAGAGCACAGTTAAAAAGCTTGTCAAGCAAATTTGCTCATTTTCAGCCATTCTTTATATATTGAAATAAATTTAAGTTGGTAGAACTCATCATGCATGCACTTGTAGTAACACTATTCATGATAGAATCTCAATGTCTTCCCCATGCATACATACAAAGTTAATTGATTGCAACTATTTTAGCTCCAGGTTAAGTCTTTCTTAAGTTAATTAACTATCTCAAGCAACCAAAAACCATTAATCAAATTGCAATTTGCAAAAATTAAATTGAAGAGGGACATGGGTGGCATGTGAACATGTTGGGAAGCTAACTAGCAAATATCCTAATTTTAAGACTGTGCCATGCTCACACTTCATCATTTCAGATGGCCATGCCATCTAGTATTTTATGTGTATGCGTAGCAATCCCCTATGTTGAATTATCATATTTTTATAGAAACGATATGCTAATATTCATAAAATTTGCACAGGCCAATGTATTATTATTTTTAACAAATTTGTTAACCATTGTCTTAAGAGCGAAAAAAAACTAAGGATTGATTCTTTCAAAAAATCTGAATCCTACAACAAGCATTTAATTCAATATAATTAAAAGCAAATGCACTGGTGCCCCGCGAGCAAGAAAATGGGGGCAAGGAAGCCCGCGGCCGTGCACCGGCCGGCTTCGGCTAGCCGGCTCGCGGGGCGGCTCCCTGCCGCAAGCCGTCCCCCTTCCGCAAGCCGTCCCCCTTCCCTTTTTTTGGTTTTTTTTTAAAGTTTTATTGTTATTTTGTTTCAATTTTGGATTTTAAAAAAGTAGTTCTGTATTGGGGTGTGGGTTCATGGGTATTATTTTATTTGGTAAGTCAAAGCAGTGAGCCAACCATTGGAGAGGATGAGGCTTGTGAGGCAAAAAGTTAGAGAGAGGGTTGATGTGGTAGTGGTATGCCCCCCACAGATGAGCCAAAAAATTGGCTCACCATTGTTCTTGCTCTAAGATATTATTTGAAATCTTGATGTGACCTTTATTATCTTTTTTAATAAAAGAACGGTTTTTTAAAAGAGTTGCAATTATTTATTGATAAAGCAGGAGGGAAAAAACAAGTGAAAGTCAAGCTGTAGAGGCCATAATGGAAGATGATGTAAGCTTCACCATGGAAGATGGTCTAAGCACAACATCTGAAGAGCCAAATGGCCATCAAATAGAAATGATAGGTCAAGTTGGTAATCAAATTGCTGCTTTTCAATTTTCTGCACAAGCTTCAAGTGGCTAGAAAGGAAGGAAACAAGACACCCAAAGCAATTTTAAAACTTCGAAGAAGAAGAGATTCGTGAGGACAAGAAAAATCACTCTGGCAGTACAGAGGTTTGACTTGATGTCATTTAATACTAATTCATTTGCATGGTGCGGAAAAGACGACAGATGGGACAAGAGATACAAGCAATTGGTGCACCATGATTGTGCCAAAAACTCGAAGTGGTAAGACTTGAAGCTGCACGGTTAATCATTAAGAAACGACTTGTCGAGTCTGGAGGCATCAACAGTCTGATTATCTCTAAGAGCAAGCCCAGCGCTTAGCGCGCGGGTCACTCTTTTGACGTGACGGGCAGGCTGGTGAAGGAGAGCGAATCCAGTGCAAGGCCCGCGAGACAAGGCCCGTAGGACGGCTCGGGGCCATGAGCGGCCCTTTGGCCCAATTTTCCTTTTTTTTTTGTTTTCCTTATGTTTTTTTCTTTTTTTTGTTTTTGTTATTTTTTTGGATTTTTCTTGTGTTTCTTTTTTTGATTACTTTTTTTGATTTTTGTTTTGTTTACAATTTTTATTTATTTATTTATTGAATTTTTAAAAAGAATTTCTAATTTTTTAAGAAATTATTCAACTATTACCAAATTATTAATATGCATATTATTTGTCCCCAAAAAATTATTATTCTACCAAATTAGTATTATTTATTTGGTTTTTGAAAAGAAATTGTAATTTTTTTAACAAAATTGTTGTATTACCAAATTATTATGTGCACATTATTTTTTCCGAAATTAATAAACCCAAACAACTAACCAAAACAAAAACAATAAACCAATTAAGTATAGTTAGGTGTGGGGTCCATTTGTATTATTTTATTTGGTGAGCTAAAGTAGTGAGCCTTGCATTGGAGAGAGTGAGGATTGTGAGATAAAAAGTTGGAGAGAAGGTTGACGTGGCAATGGTAGGCCCCACCCGTGAGCCAAAAAATAGGCTCACGGCTGGGAATGCTCTAATTGTAATTTCGATAAGCTCCCTAAGATGATGTACGCTGAAGGATGTGGCTTCTTTTGTATTGCAGAGTTGAGGTAGTTTAGCATTTATGTATTGACTATAATGTTTGTATTACCTTGCATACATAAACCCAAAAAAAAAAAAAAAAAAAAGAGGTGAAGGTAGCTTTTCATACATAGTTAGCAAAAATTATAGTTGAAGTCGAATTTAGATATGATAAATTAGATAATGTCTAAATTCTGATACAATATTTTGTCCAATACTCATTTCTTAATGATCAGAACCACTATAGAAGCGAACAACTTGATTGCAAACATCAGATCTGACAAATTGGTCAAGTTTAAAGTTGAAATAGATTCAAATTCGAACAATAAGATTAGCAAAACTCTTACACTTGAGCAATCGAAATAGAAAAATGCTTGCATTTAGATGCAAGACTTAGACAAAGGATTCAATTTTGTATATAAATTCAAATAATTGAATCAGACAAATCCTGAACCCATCATTTTATTTTTAACTAGATTGTTAGACCAAATGGATCATTATAATTTCACTCGCATATAAGTATTCTAATTTGAAGAAAACTATAAGTATTCTAATTTGAAGAAAACTTGTGGTTCGACAATATTTTTGGAGAAGAGGGAAGAAATTCTCTTTTGATTTTGCAATGGTTTAATTTTGGTAGTAATCCCATGCGTGAAGTGCCAGTGTGCAACTTCCTTCTTCAATGCATGGATTTCCTATCAGGCTAGCTCTACTTACAGATAATGTTTCCCTCTTCTCAATTGTTGATGCTCAATAGCTGGCAATTTTCAATTTGATGGGAACTACTTATATGATTCTTTGAAAATAAAAGATAGATGCCCGATAAGTAATTTTGTAAATTTTAAATTATTTACTGTGATTAAAATTAAAATTAGGCCGCTATATGCTAGCATTTTTAACCTGCAAATGTTCTACAATACTGTTTGGTAGTTTAAAAAGTATGCAGCACATGCACCAGTATTTAAATAACATAAATAGATGTAATACGTTTAAAATTCGGCCAATGTACTCTAGAACCATTTTATAAGAAAGGTCACTTGGTCACTTTTCACCATACCAGAGAGTGACCATTGTTTTCCATTTTGGAAATTGACATTACGTACTTGGAAATCTTAAGTTTCAAAACTAAATTTTTTTTTTTTAAATAGGAAATTCAAGACTAAATAGTTGGACACTGTGGGATTTCATATGGCACACAAATGAGAAAAAGCTACAACTGTTGTTAAATCAAACTTGTCCCTACTAAATCAATCAATTTAACAGAACCAACTCTTCAAAAAGAATGACCCAAAAAAAAAAAAAGAACTACAAAAAACAAGGATGTTTGCTGGTTACGAAGTATGAGATCAACCTGATCTCGGGAGGTGACCTTAATCTTTTTGGATGTAATCTTTCTAAAAGAATACTCCCATCTAACCCTCCCGGTATCTACTTTGTTTGTAGGAATTAACCCGACATAATTATGTGTAAGAAATGAAACAACAACAAAAGAAATTAAAATTACAAGGTCATATCCCCTCCCATTCACATATTATATTGCTACATATTTACCTAGGATGTGACACTGAGTATGACCATGGAACAACTTGATTATCTCCATCATCTTCATCTTCATCATCAAGATTATCGTTATCATCAACATTATCATCTTCATCACCACCATCATCATCATTATCATCATCATCAAGAACGCCATCATGATCCTGATGATCACCATCAATATTCATCATCTGCCTATGCCTTAATTCCCTTTCCTGCCTATTTTTTGCACTAAGGCATGTTTGGCAAACAGAGAATGCAGGGCCAAGCTTAGCCCCAGAGGCAGTCCATGGTGTTTGAGATTGGCAAACATGGCATAGAAGATTTCTTGAATGTTTGGCTACAAGAAAATTGGCACCGTGAACCTTTGAATCACATTGACAGCATAGGCTTGCTTGGTCTGATCCACAATATATTGCAGCTACATTGCTACAAAGCTCACATTTTCTCTTCATCCTCATTTTTTCTATCCTTCAAACAGGGAGGAAGATATTTATTTTATTTTATTTTTAATTTTTTTTTGGTTACTGCTCTTTAATTTTGAGAGGGCAATAGAATTGTGGAAACAAGGTGAGACAATTGGTGGGGATATTAAAAAGGGTGTGCAAGTTGGATTTAGTTAATTATGGAAAAATGCTTGGCCAATAGTCATGGATTTTTGGAGATTCGAGAGATTTTTTTTTTAAAAAAATTGTTCAAGTGACAACTAGGGGAGGGTGTGGCTATTGTCATTTCCTTTTTATCAACTTTAATGTCAACCATATGATATGATTGATTTCTCAGGTGGATTCAATGTTTGTCCAAGTCTTTATTTTTTTAGTATTCCTATTTTTTCTCCCCTTGCTTTCCTATTTCTAGAAAGTAGGATCTCATTCCTTCCTCTCCAAAAAAAAAAAAAAAAAAAAAAAAGCAGAAATCCAACTCTTTAGATCGATTGTGTGTGCTTTGATTTTTTTTCCCTCCGTATTTCAAGGAGAATTCACCGAATGACTCTCTTTGCACTGAGTTATGGTATTTATCTATATTGTGTGCGGAAAAATTTTCGCACGTCTTGTTCAATGACGTCGACAAACACAAATTACATGGCACTAAAACGGCTAACAATATGTACACCGGGAATTTTGCATTTTCTCTGTGCTAGTGACATAGTGCATAGTTATCATTGACTATTTGATTTTCCATGAGATTGTTAATAAGCACCTACATGAGCACCCCGAGCAAAGATGGTTATGTTTGTTCAAGAATATTAGTCTGTATCAGAACATGAAAATTTAGGTATGAGTCAAGTCACAACTTAGAAGCTTTAACAGGCAAAATCCAAGTTCCTTGAAAGATAGCCACAATTATCGACGATCTTCAACTATGGTTAACCCCTGACTTTCAGTTCCAAGTCAAGCACATCTATCGAGAGACCAATATGGCGGCCGATTGGCTCTCTAAATTTGGTCACTCTATCACAAATTCCATTTCCTCATATACCTAGGTGTCTTCAGAATTTAGGAATATTCTTACAGCAGATACAGTTAGGAGTACTCTTGTGAGAAAAGGCGCTTAACTGGGTTGGTACTTCATCTTTACCATTGTAAAAAAAAAAAAAAAAAAAAAAAAAAAACATTGCGATACGAATCTCATTATAGATTCTCAACCCCTTTATTAGGATGTATTAAAACTTAGAAAGTAGGGGTAGCCTACTGATATAGCCCAAATCAAATTTCGGTGGGCTCGTTCAATGATGGTTCTGTCTCATGGTTATAATGACTTCTGTAAAATTGGGCTGATTGTGATGCCAATTGATTAGCCCAAAACGAACCCGCCCTAGACATATCAGTTATGGGCCAAATATATATTTTCTTTTTATTCTCAATTTTCACAAAAAGTTCATAGAAAATATAAAAGAAATCGATTAAATCGTTTTTACCTAACCACCATCCAAACCTATGCAACTTACCAACGTATTAGCTAACTAAACTAAAAACTTAGGTTGACTATTTGCTTAGTTAGATATGATAGGGTTAACATTCAAACGAATTTTATATAGATAAACACGTACTCAAGAAGATTTTTACTAGATTATTACTTCACAATGGTTAGAAGAAGTGACAATTTAACGAGATGAAGTATAATTTAACATGTATTAGTTTGAATACTTTATAATATGTTACTCTTATTTATGTAAGAGGATTCGTGTTTGAGTGTTAAAGGAATCTTTAAAAAACTCGACTCCATATGAGCTGGTAATGTGAAGATTGGCTCCCATTAATAGAAGATCAAAGCGCTCCCCCCCCAACCCCCCCCAACCCCTCCCCCCAAAAAAAAAAAAAAAAAAAAAGAGTATGGCCTCTACAGTTAAATTAGTATATTGGGTGACACCCAATATGGAAGAAAGAACAACATTCCCAAGGAAAGGGATGTTCTGTGCAATTTCCTTGGATCCAACCTAAACAAAATGGCACATTGTAAGTAAGTTTCCCCACGGAAAACCCCAAAAGTTCACACATGCAATTTTGTCTAATGTTGCAAAAGATGTAGCTTCGAGGAAACTAACCCCAAGCCGAAATGCAACTACAAAACATCCCTCAACTGCCCTTCCTTCCTTCCAACAATATCCGTGCTTTCGTTGGCACATGTACTCCTCTTTCCTCCCCCACTTCTCTCCAAAATTCATTCTTTATGTACCTCTATTTATATTCACACATACTTCTCACCAAAAATCCAAATCTAAGAGCCTAATTAGTCAGTTGATCATCATGGCAGCGAGGAACATAAGTGGAGACAACAATGGGTTTGTTTTCGAGGATTTCTTTCCATCAATGGTGGCCGACCTTGGGGCAGAAGGGTTCATGGAGGAGCTATGCAACGGATTCCAAATGCTGATGGATGAAGAGAAGGGGGTGATCACGCTGGAGAGTCTGAAGAGAAAAACCGCAGTTTTAGGGTTGAGGGACATGAGTGATGAGGAGATTAGGGGGATGGTAAGGGAAGGGGATGTGGATGGGGATGGGTGTCTGAATCAAATGGAGTTTTGTATCTTGATGTGTAGGTTGAGTCCTGCCTTGATGGAGGGTTCTAGGGTTTGGCTTCAATTTGCTCTTCATGTGGCAAACAAAAATTATGTACCTAATTAGTTAATTGCTTTTTTAATCAAGGTTGGCTCTTTATGTGAGTAATTGCTGATTAATCTTTGAGTTTCCCCACCTGATCGGTTAGTTAAAACTTTTGATTTTAGTGTAACTTTCGTCATTTTCTTGGCTAAAGAATATTGAGCAAACATGAGACGCTATGCATACATGTGACATCCTTTCTGTAGCAAATGATGTGTGTATTTGCCAAATTTTTTTTCTTTTTTTTTTTTAGTGGACTCAATTTTATTATTTTTTTTTAAAGGACGACACATGCTTTATTTTCTTATTACTTAGAGCAAGTTAAGCCAATGTAAAAATCTAACTTCTAAAAATCAATAATAATTGTAGTGCACATCGAGGTAGAAAATTCTAAACTATCTAATTTATTATATATCTTTTAGAACCCAACCATAATCTAATTCAAATGAAGAATGAACAAGGGTCAAATTAGTTTAAGATAGTTTACAAAATACTTGAGAGGGTGATCAGATGTCTATATATGGGGTATCTTACGCCCTCAGAGTGTCATATATATGGTTTTGTATACTGATCAATGTGTATAGACACATAGAAAACAATTACATATGTCTATAGACATGGACCATGATGTATATAAAAGTATATGTACGACTGGACTCATTCCATATCTCGTATATACATCATCATTCCAATACCTATTGGGACTAATATTTATTAACAAGTAATCAAATAATTTAATTACGAGTTCTTAATACAATTGCTATAGTCATACCTATACTACATTTCATGAAGCCAACAAATTGGGTTACACCAACAACTAAAGGTCGTTAGCTAATTTTTTTTTTTTAAAAAAAAAAAACACTCATCAATTATTTAATCCAAACTTTCCAATATATGAAGTCACGGATTTTCTATTGACTAATTCATCATGTATGACTTATGACTTATGAGACATTTTAAACAACGGTCGAAGATTCAAAGCATATTGTTTTCTATTCTTGTAATCTAATTAATAGTGTGCACCATATATTTTCCATGTAAATTGTAAATCTACCAAATCATAAAGTTGATCGAATCAAAATTTGAATACATTATCTCAAATGGGTGCCAATTACAATTAAGAGCAACTAAAGTTGACGCCCTGAAGCAAATGTCTTGCCTACACAAGTCCAAGAGAACTCACAACTCCTCCTCAATGCTCACAAGCTTCATCAAAGGGGACTTGATCCTTGTACCAACTTAGAACTTCAATTCCACACTCATCCTAAACCTTTGGAACCTATTACTCTTCTATTTTGGAAAGGACAAGGGACCTTCTAAGGAGTTTGGTTCATCAAAGCAAATTAAGCTCAAGTTTTAACCCGGTTTTGTGGGCTTGATTACCCAAGCTTAGTATGGGATCAAAGTGCTGAAAATCCACTTTTTGGGAACCTTCTTATTTCAGCTAAAAGAGCACAAAGAGAATTCTAAGGTAAGGCTTGTGATCATAGGTCAAGAGGAGTCCTTTTCCCTATGCTGCAATTTCTGCCCCAGCCTGCATAAGCTGCACTCTCTGCCCCATATCTCCCAAATAACAACTCCAATCTGCATACCTCTTGAGCCACGTGAAAGCTAACTTCCTAGGCTTTCTAGGAAGGTCTATTTCATCAGATTTGGCCCAGGGAACTAGGAGATATGGCTGCTCAAAGTTGACCTTGGTAAACTGAAAATTTTTAACAAAAGTAGAGGGCACTCTTTAGCTTCTAATTTATTGCTTTTTGGTTCCCCATGCTTTATGGGTTTTGAGAGTCCTTTTGGCTGCCTTCTCTTATGTTGTCAAAGACTCCCTTATATAAGGGAGGCCTTAGTTTGTAAGTTTTCAGATTTGGATATACATGCATTGCTAGTTTGAGCTTTCTCTCTCTTAAATCTTGAGTTCTCTTTATCCTTTTCAAAGGTGGTGAGTTCTTGAGTGGAATCCTTTATAGAGTTTGTGGGTGGCATAGCCTTTAAACAAATTCTTGGTGGGTCCTTAGGCTTGATTAGTGGCATAACCTTTAAATCAAGTCATATCTTTCTTCCAAGGGGAAAATTGTAATCAAACTCAAGTAATTCACTCCCATCCCATTAGCCCACGCTCCATTTGGTATCAGAGCAAATCCAGGTTGGTGTTCTTGAGTTTATATCGCATTCCCCTACTTTGGTTTCATCCTTGTCAAATTTTCCTTCACTTTGCTGTGAAAATCATAGTGAATCATCACCTCTCTTTACCTTGAACTCTTGACTACCTCCTTAAGTTCACAAGCCTTATTCCACACCTCCATTCCCTACAAATTGCCTCCTTTACCTCTCAAAGAACCCCCCCAAAAAAAAAAGCCAAACACGAACCCCCACCAAAACCCCCCCACAAAAGCAAATTTCGCAAAACCGTGCAGCCGGCCAGAATAGTGGCACGGTCACCCCGTGCGGTGAAGCACGACCGTGCCACCCCAGATCCTGCCCCAGAAGTTCAGCACGGTCCCCCCGTGCTCCCTTGCATGACCGTGTCACCGCCTTCCTCAGTCAAACTTCCCACCGTGCACCCTAGCACGCCCGTGTCCTATCCTACTCCTATCCTCTCTTCTACGCCTTTCCCCTTTCACCATGTCTAATGAAGAAGATACCCCCACCCATCCTATTCAACCGGCAAGAGTACCAAGGGGCATGAACCTAGAAGAAACGCATGCAATGAGGCACGACAATGCCATTCTAGCCTTACAACAAAGCATGAGACGAATTAGTAGGCAACTTGAGCAACTTACCACCCAATTTTTGGCCCTCCAAAGAGGCCAAAGACCGCAAGAGCCGAGTGATGGTGGGGATGAACAAGACTTCTCTAGTGACTCAAGCATGGGAAGTAATCCAAGAAGGGAAGGAAGAAGGCCTCCTATGGATGAATTTAGGGACATCAAAGTGGAGCCCCCGGAGTTCAATGGCAACTTGAACCCCGATGAATACCTTGAATGGGTCCACGCCTTGGACCGAATCTTTGAAGCCAAGGGTTATAATGATGAAAGGAGTTTCAAGGTTGCTAGCCTTAAACTCACAAGGTATGCCTCCTTGTGGTTTGAAAACATCAAAAAGCAAAGGGCTAGAGAGGGCAAAAGAAAGATCAATTCATGGGGAAAACTTAAAACTCTCATGAACAAGAGGTTCCTTTCGGAAAGCTACAAACAAGACCTTTACAACCGGCTCTTCTCACTCAAACAAAACAACATGAGTGTGGGTGAGTACATGAGGGAATTTGAGCAACTCCTTTTAAGAGGAAGCATCCATGAACCCCAAGAGCAAACCGTGGCTAGGTTTCTCAATGGGTTAAACCCTCTTATTGCAAGAAAGGTGGAACTTCAACCCTACTTCACCTTGGATGATGTTTTCAAGCTAGCTCTCAAGGTCGAAAAGAGAAAGAAAGAAAAGAGAGTTTTTACTAAACCCCTTCCAAGGGAGCAAGTAAGTTCAAAGCCCCCATTTAAGCCCTTCATTCCTACTAAACCCGAAGGTACCTCGCGGGTTGACAAGGGCAAGACTGTGGCACTCCCTACACCTAAGGAATTGCCTAAGAAACTTGAGGGCAAGAAGTGTTTTAAATGTCAAGGGTATGGGCACTTCCAATATGATTGCCCCAACCGAAGAGCTATGACCATACAAGAAGTTGAAGAAGTAGATGCCCTATTGATGGAGGCACAAGAGGAAGCTCTTGAGGAAGAATCGGACTCCATATAAGAAGAGACTCAACTTGAGGCCGATGAGGGAGAGTTACTTGTCTTAAGAAGGGTTCTACACACCCAAGACACTCCTTATGACAAGGCTCAAAGAGACATGATCTTTCACTCCCGGTGCACCATATAAGATAAAGTTTGCAACTTGATTATTGATGGGGGAAGTTGCACCAATGTGGCCTCTACCACACTTATTGAGAAACTTGGCATTCCTACTATCTCACATCCCAAGCCTTACTCTCTCAAATGGCTCAATGATGGTGGTGACATTAAGGTATCAAAACAAGCACTCATCTCTTTTTCAATTGGTAAAAAGTATAGAGATAATGTGCTTTGTGATGTGGTACCCATGAGTGCATGCCGTATACTTTTGGGTCGACCTTGGCAATTTGATAGACATGTCATGCATGATGGTTTTAAGAATACATACTCATTGATCATTGACAAGGAAAAGATTGTTTTAAACCCGTTACCTCCAAACCAAGTCCACAAATCTAAACCCGGGATGGGAAGAGAGAAAAAGAGAGACCTTCTCATGATGAGTGAAACACGGATTGAGAGAGCTTTAAGCAAGGGTAAGCAAGTTCTAGCTTTACTCATGCTTGAAAGCAGCAATGGTGAGGAAGTGACTCCTTTACATCCCAAGATCATTCCCCTCATCTCACAATACAAAGATGTTTTCCCACAAGATTTACCCCCCGGCCTCCCTCCAATCCGAGGCATTGAGTATCAAATTGACCTCATTCCCGGTGCTCCACTTCCAAACAAAGCGGCCTATAGATGTAACCCTCAAGAGACCAAAGAGCTTCAAAGGCAAGTTGATGAGTTATTGGCTAGAGGTTATGTGAGGGAGAGCATGAGTCCTTGCTCGGTTCCAGCATTATTGGTCCCCAAGAAGGATGGTTCATACCGCATGTGTGTAGATAGTAGAGCCATCAACAACATTACTATCAAGTATAGGTATCCCATACCTAGGCTTGATGACATGCTTGATGAACTTCATGGTTCCTCCATCTTCTCCAAGATTGATCTAAGGAGTGGATATCACCAAATCCGCATGAGGAAAGGAGATGAGTGGAAAACGACATTCAAGACCAAGGGTGGGCTTTATGAGTGGTTAGTGATGCCCTTTGACTTCTCTAATGCCCCTAGCACTTTCATGAGGCTGATGAATGAGGTCTTGAGGCCTTTCCTTGGCAAATTTGTAGTGGTCTATTTTGATGATATCCTTATATATTCAAAGAATCAAGAAGATCATCTACATCACTTGGAAGAAGTATTCAAGGTTCTAAGAGCTCAAAGGCTCTTTGGCAAGCTAGAAAAATGTGAGTTCTTTGCACCCCAAGTCACATTTTTGGGGTATGTTGCTTCTTATGATGGCATCTCCATGGACCAAGGCAAAGTGGAAGCTATCAAGTCATGGCCAACTCCCACCACCATCACAGAAGTTAGGAGTTTTCATGGCTTGACATCCTTCTATAGGAGATTCATCAAGGGGTTTAGCACTCTCATGGCCCCCATCACCGAATGCATGAAGAAAGGAACATTTGAGTGGACAAAGGCCGCCCATGTTGCCTTTGAGAAACTCAAGTCCAAGTTATGTGAGGCCCCGGTATTAGCTCTTCCCGACTTCAACAAGCTCTTCGAAGTTGATTGTGATGCAAGTGGAGTTGGCATAGGGGCTGTCCTTATGCAAGATCTACGCCCAATTGCCTATTTTAGTGAGAAGCTCAATGGATCAAGGAGGAATTATTCAACATATGACAAGGAATTCTACGCATTGGTGAGGACCCTTGATCATTGGTCTCATTACTTAAGGCCAAAACAATTCGTGCTCCATTCGGACCATGAGGCTTTGAAGTATTTAAATGGCCAACACAAACTCAATCCAAGGCATGCTAAATGGGTTGAATTCTTGCAAAGCTTCTCATTTGTGGCCAAACATAAGAAGGGGAGTATCAATGTGGTTGCGGATGCTCTTTCAAGGCGACATTCTCTACTAGCCGTGATGGAAGCACGGGTCCTTGGCTTCCAATTCATCCGTGACTACTACCAAGAAGATGATGATTTCAAACCCTACCTTGTCGAACAAGAGAGCAACAAGCATGGCCCTTATACGCTTCAAGAAGGCTTCTTATTCAAAGGCAACAAGCTATGCATTCCAAAGGGTCCAATCCGAAAGTTTCTTGTCAAGGAAGTTCATGGAGGCGGCCTAGCCGGTCATTTTGGGATCAACAAGACCATTGATATGCTCAAGGAATATTTTTATTGGCCAAGAATGGGAGGGGATGTTCATGAGGTGACTTCCAAGTGTTCTATTTGTCAACAAGCTAAGAGTCAATTCCATCAAGGGCTGTACACTCCTTTACCTATTCCTAATGGTCCATGGGAGGATGTGAGCATGGACTTCATAGTTGCTCTCCCAAGAACTCAAAGAGGCAAGGATTCTATTATGGTAGTGGTGGACCGTTTCTCAAAGATGGCTCACTTCATCCCATGTGAAAAGACCGATGACGCATCTCACATAGCTCACCTCTACTTCAAAGAAGTTGTTAAGTTTCATGGCATTCCTAAGAGCATTGTGTCGGATCGGGATACAAAGTTTCTTAGCCACTTTTGGAGATGCTTATGGAAGCTCCTTGGTACTAAGCTCTTGTATAGTACTTCCCACCATCCTCAAACCGATGGCCAAACCGAAGTCACCAACAAAACTCTTGCTACTTTGCTTAGAAGTTTGGTGCACAAAAACATTAAGGAGTGGGATCTCAAGCTTCCCCATGCTGAATTTGCATACAACCGCACTCATAGTTTTGCTACGGCACACTCTCCCTTCGAATCATGCTATGGGATCAATCCTCTAACTCCCCTAGAACTCATACCTCTTCCACTTGAGTCCAGAGTGAGCTATGAGGCCGAGGAGAGGGCCAAAGAGATGAAGAAACTTCACCAAGAAATTCGGGCCAAGATTGAGAAGACAAATGAGATGTATAAAGCTAGAGCCAACAAGCACCGCAAAGCCATCACCTTCAAACCCGGGGATTTGGTATGGATACATTTGAGAAAGGAGAGGTTTCCCTCTAGAAGAAAGAACAAGCTCATGCCAAGGAGTGATGGCCCATTTAAGGTCCTTGAAAGGGTCAATGATAATGCTTACAAGTTAGAGCTACCCGAGAATATGGGTGTATCATCTACCTTCAATGTGGGTGATCTCACACCCTATCTTGAGGATGAAGAAGAAGGTGTTGATTTGAGGGCAAATCACATTCAAGAAGGGGAGGATGAAGCAAATGTCTTGCCTACACAAGTCCAAGAGAACTCACAACTCCTCCTCAATGCTCACAAGCTTCATCAAAGGGGACTTGATCCTTGTACCAACTTAGAACTTCAATTCCACACTCATCCTAAACCTTTGGAACCTATTACTCTTCTATTTTGGAAAGGACAAGGGACCTTCTAAGGAGTTTGGTTCATCAAAGCAAATTAAGCCCAAGTTTTAACCCGGTTTTGTGGGCTTGATTACCCAAGCTTAGTATGGGATCAAAGTGCTGAAAATCCACTTTTTTGGAACCTTCTTATTTCAACTAAAAGAGCACAAAGAGAATTCTAAGGTAAGGCTTGTGATCATAGGTCAAGAGGAGTCCTTTTCCCTATGCTGCAATTTCTGCCCCAGCCTGCATAAGCTGCACTCTCTGCCCCATATCTCCCAAATAACAACTCCAATCTGCATGCCTCTTGAGCCACGTGAAAGCTAACTTCCTAGGCTTTCTAGGAAGGTCTATTTCATCAGATTTGGCCCAGGGAACTAGGAGATATGGCTGCTCAAAGTTGACCTTGGTAAACTGAAAATTTTTAACAAAAGTAGAGGGCACTCTTTAGCTTCTAATTTATTGCTTTTGGTTCCCCATGCTTTATGGGTTTTGAGAGTCCTTTTGGCTGCCTTCTCTTATGTTGTCAAAGACTCCCTTATATAAGGGAGGCCTTAGTTTGTAAGTTTTCAGATTTGGATATACATGCATTGCTAGTTTGAGC
Organism: Carnegiea gigantea; assembly: GCA_029747015.1. Lineage (NCBI taxonomy): Eukaryota > Viridiplantae > Streptophyta > Magnoliopsida > Caryophyllales > Cactaceae > Carnegiea > Carnegiea gigantea. The sequence goes on along the minus strand of JAKOGI010000446.1, from coordinate 120,421 downwards.
TTTCTCTCTCTTAAATCTTGAGTTCTCTTTATTCTTTTCAAAGGTGGTGAGTTCTTGAGTGGAATCCTTTATAGAGTTTGTGGGTGGCATAACCTTTAAACAAATTCTTGGTGGGTCCTTAGGCTTGATTAGTGGCATAACCTTTAAATCAAGTCATATCTTTCTTCCAAGGGGAAAATTGTAATCAAACTCAAGTAATTCACTCTCATCCCATTAGCCCACGCTCCACGCCCTCAATGGAGAACATAAGACTGTTTTTATGGTCATTTAAAAATGACTTCAAAAGATAATAGAATGTTAAACTTTTTTTTATCAATTAGGCTTTCAACAAAGAGTCATACATATAAGCTCAAATGAGATTCTAATTCAAAATTAATTGATAATGGGTGGAGTAATCACAAGCTTATATGCATGCTCAAGTTCTTTAATTTTATAATGTATGACAATACCCACTTTCATATTCTTTATATTTTATTAATATGGTATAATACTCACTTTCATACTCCAACACACTCCCTCACGTCTGGGCTACTAATAAGGCCCAATACGTGCACATAATTTTTAATCAAATAGGAACAATGATAAATCAAGATTGAGCAACCCGCTCTCATACCGTGTAAAATTTTTATGTCAATTGGACTATAAACAAAGAGTAAAATGCACATAAATTCAAATGAGGTTCCAACCAAAAATTAATTACCAATTGATGGAGTAACTCACAAGCTTATATATATGCTCAAGTCCTTTAATTTATCAATGTAGGAAACACCTACTTTCATATTCTTTATTGTAGATGACTTATGAATTACAATTGATGAATTCATATACCTATTATTTTCAAGCAAAGAAGGTTTGTCGGAGGATCTCTAGTGTGGAATACATACCTTTAATTTGTTTCTCTCAAATAAAATAAAATAAAACAAAAATTCTATGTCAACTTTCCATCCTATTATAAATTTTCACTAATGAGAGATTTATTGATTTAGTGTAGTTTTATTGAGCCACATAATCTTTTGACATAAAGGCTGCATGTGAAGTGTTGACTCCTATTGAACTGTTGCTTTATAATAAAGAAGTTTTCCATCCATAAAAAATCAAGCATAAAACTGCACAAGAACCCTAAAATCAAATCCAAAATAAGACTCCCACAATTAGAGAGAGAAATAACTTATTTAAAAAGATGAAAATTTGGTCTGATTTGAGTCTGATTAATTTGAATTAGGTCATATTTGGCTTGAGGAAATTTTGGTTTAGTTTCAGGTCTAGGTCAAGTCAAGTTAGACTAAGCTTAGATCATTTTCGGGTCAAGTGTCGTTTCGCATGTCTAATAAAGTTGTATTACAAAGATTTAAAAAAAATGAAGGGGGAAAAACCTAGGGTAAATTTAGCTCAGTTCGAATTAGTTCAAATTGAATCCAAGCGGAATTGAGCTATTTAAATATCAACTTACATATTAGATCATTTAGTTTGAATTTCGAATTTAAGATCACTTTTTTTTTTTTTTAATCAATGGTAAACATGGGATAGAGATGATTGGCCATAGCACCCGGCCCCCTCTCATGACACTAATAATAACAACCCGCGGTGGTTGCTTCAACTTTATCATGGCCCGGCCCATCCCACCTCCCCCCTCCAAAAAAAAGAAAAACAACGGAGAGATGATGGGCCACAACTCAGTCACTAATTAACATTCTCAATTCATTATAATTGTTTAAGAACCATTTCAACCAAAATTTTAAGTCAATGATTGAAGGTTTAAGAATATGTTAATACTGTAATATGCCCCATCATGCGAATGCCTTTTTGAACTTGAAGTATGAATGCTACAAAGACTCCATCTACCTTGTATAATAGATTAAAACCTCTTACTCAGAAAGGCTCTGATATCATATTCAAGAATCATCTCAATCAAAAACTTAAACTGATGGTTGAAGGATGAGGAATAGATTAATTATTTCACAGATAATGACATAATGATATCAATTTGATTTAGCTTATTTATACGATCCAATAAATTAGATGAAAGCACATTGAAATTTTATGTGGAGGTGATCCCCCCCAAAAAAAAGAAATTCTATGTTTCCATTTACATTCTTAAGTTGGAAAACACACATATATCAATTACTTGTATATTCTTTTACAACAATTCAGTATACGTGATTTAGCAAGACATTTGCATTTTAATCTATCATCATCACAATTTAAAGGTTAAGATTCCAGACCTTATACATATCAAACTCAAAGCGCCTCACTTAGTACTTCAAATCTTCTCTGACTAGGCTTTTTTCTCCTCCTTTTGTGGTAATAAACTAATAATTAAGTTACTCTGAACTTCAAATTATAAAGAAAATATATTTCATAAAACTAAAAGTAAATTCACTATTTGTGCATAGAAAAAAAAAAAATGCAATATCGAAGAGCTTACTGATGTAATTTACTAATCTTACACCAATGTAATTTTAGATAGATAACTTGGGCATATCCTAAAAGCTCTTAGGATAAAAATCAAGGGAAGCCTCCCATTACTACCTCTGGAATTCATGACATAGGTGTGCTCCTAGTTTTTAGCCTCCATTAGCGCAAAAATATACATGTTATGAACCAAAAGATTACCTTAAAAAACAGGGCTATCCTCCTTAATTCACATTATCTAGCATAACGTAATCACTCTTCTTGTCTCTGTACTTCCCTCCCTCCCTATTTCTCTCTCTAGAAAATCATGGAGACAGCAAGAGTACAATCCGTGGCATCAACATGCACATCCAAGGAAGACATCCCCTCAGACTTCATCAGGCCGGAGAACGAGCAACCCGGGATCACAACCGTTGGTTCGACTGATTTTGAGATCCCGGTGATCGAGATCAATGACTCAGATGAGGAGAGGCTTGCTAAAGTGATTGCCAAGGCAAGCAGTGAGATTGGGTTTTTCCAAGTCACAAACCATGGCATTCCGAGAGATGTCATTGACAATCTGCAAAGGGCTGGGAAGGAGTTTTTTGAGTTGCCAGTACAAGAAAAAGAGGAGTATTCTAAGCTTCCTGGCTCATTAGAGGGGTATGGGACTGCCCTTCAGAAGGAAAGTGAAGGAAAAGAAAATATTAAGGGTTGGGTTGATCACCTTTTCCATAGGGTTTGGCCTCCTCATGTTATCAACCACAGATTTTGGCCTAAGAATCCTCAATCCTATAGGTTGGTTGTCAATTTGACCTTTAGTTAGCTGGCTTTTGTGTGTTTTATTTTAATTGTTTCTTCTCATTTCGGGTTCTTTTTAAAACTGTGCAAAGTTGCATGCATCTCATATTTCTTATCTTGCTGATCTAAGTTGGAATCGACACCAGATTGTGGTCTTCAATAAGTATAAATAATTTTACGAATATCTTAGTTTCATGGGTCATCCTTGTTAGCCATGTTGCATGCAATGATGATATCACCAAGCTGATCTACCTTTCTGGCTTTCTTTTTCAAAAGACTTTAAAAATAGAAACCATGCGATCCAATATGCTTGATTTGGAGGTGTACACGGATTGATGATTGTCTAATAAATTTTTGAGAAATCACGTGTGCGTACAAAGTGCACTAGTAAGACCCTTGCTACCCAAGAGTTTAATTTGAAGCAAGTGTATTTACTAGTAAACTAGGACAATAACAACACTAATCCTACTATGACCCATAGCGGGGCATAGGGTTTGAGCAGGTTCAGATATAGAAAATCTTACTCTTACCAAACAAACAAATAATAATGGAATTGAATAAGAGAGTGACTTGCATAACATACGCAGGGAGGCCACTGAAGAGTACACAAAGCAGCTGAGAGGTGTAGCAGACAAGCTGTTCAGGTGTATGTCAATAGGGCTGGGTCTTGAAGCCAATGAGCTGAAGGATGGAGCAGGTGGTGAGAACCTGGAGTACATGATGAAGATCAACTATTACCCGCCTTGTCCTAGACCCGACCTAGCCCTTGGTGTCCCTGCTCATACCGACATGAGCACCCTGACATTGCTCGTGCCCAATGAAGTTCCGGGCCTCCAGATCTGCAAAGATGGCTCTTGGTACAATGTTGATTATGTTCCTGATGCCATAGTAGTCCACATTGGTGACCAGATTGAGGTATGGAGTAATAACTTATGTGGATATTCATTAGCTATACTGTAGACCTATACCCAAGACTTGTTCTGAGATTTTGACTAAATAACTCATGATCCAAACTTTGACGAATGAATATGTTACACTGGCATGGCAGATCATGAGCAATGGAAAATACAAGGCTGTGCTTCATAGGACAACCGTAGACAAACACAGAACAAGAATTTCATGGCCAGTGTTCTTGGAGCCACCAGCAGATTTTACTGTAGGGCCAATCCCTAAACTCATTAATGATGAAAATCCCGCCAAATATAAGAGCAAGAAATATCGCGATTATGCATACTGCAAGCTGAACAAGCTTCCTCAGTAAAAATACTGAGCTCCACCCAAGAAGCACAGACGATGCTACGTGATCGATATGACTGTTTCAATACACAATATCATCAGTGGATGTCTGTATTCATGTACATTTCTTCCTCATTCACGTTATTTTCAAAGTCTTTGCTTCCCTAGCAGTGTTAATTAATTTATGTATAAAAGTTGACCACGAGGACTATACATTTATTACATAAGGTAAGACCAAACTTTGGTTTCTTTAATTTTTCTGTACGATGCCATAATGTATAGAAGTGGGATGATGAACGCGAAACTGGATGTTTGGCCCCTATTGCTCGATCTCTCGTCGTTGGCAAATATAATTTCATAAGGGCCACGCAGAATTTCTTTTGGAACTTACAAAATTCTTTAATAGCAGATGATCTAATTAATTTCCGGGGTTGACTTATTTCTGATCAATTATTGGTTCGTCGTTACAGAGCACAAAATCCTTTTTGGAGAAATTTCCATCAATCTAGAATTTATGGGCTAAGAAATTTGATCCTGGTATCACATATGTATAGCATTAGTTTATTATTGGATTTGAACTGCATAGGTCAGGTCCTGTCCAAATTCCGCCCCTTTCCTAGAATTTTCTCCTTTTCTCTATTTCTTCTACCAATATATTATTCATTTTTTTATATTTTTTGTGCAAGGAAATGTACGGAGAGTTGAAGATTGATATTCGTGAAATTCAGCTGGCTCAAAAGCCTCAAATATATAATATTAATAACTCTTATAAACTTTTCTAGTTTACTGAGTGATAGCTGGCCACATTACTTAGAATTCCTTACTTTGGTATATATGGTGTACCCAATATACACTACAATGACATACTTCTAGCACGTATAATTCATCTTCTGTAATAAAGTACTTGCTAGTTAAATTTTCTTACGAAAGTTCCAATGTACATGTAGCCATGTAGGTGTGCTCAAAAGATACAATATACATTTAGGGAGGATATTAACAATATCCACATACTATACCATGTTAGCTGAGATTCGGAGAAAGTTTTTTAAAGTCATTGCAAATGTCAATATGGTGTTTCGTCTTCACCAACATATATGCTTAATGTAGTTACATAAGCAGAATATACAACATATGATCCTCATGTTGACTCTTACGAAGATGATTTTAAAAACTCAGATGTACACAACCTTACTCTTAATTTATGGGTCCTAAACCATGTCATTCAACTAGAAAACGCTCTTGAAATTATTGGTCCATATGTATTCTTCAACCATTTTTCTTTTTTTTTTGGGGTTCAAAATTAGTACAATACAATAGGGGACAAGGGAGAATCGAACATAATGTATTTAGAATCTCAATTCTAGCAAATTATTGGTCCATATGTATTCTTCAACCATTTTTCTTTTTTTTTTTGGGGTTCAAAATTAGTACAATACAATAGGGGACAAGGGAGAATCGAACATAATGTATTTAGAATCTCAATTCTAGCCATTAGACTGATATTTCATTAGCCGTACATAATCTTTAGCTTTGGGCTCGGGCAACTTACAAATACATGTAGGATGCCAAAATGGGTCTTTTCCAATGGCACATGATTAAGTGGGAGATGGTGGTCAAACCATTCCGCGTTGAATAATTGATGATAAGGAAGATTCAATCTTCCAGTTTTTAAACGCCACCATAAACTGAACTTTTATCAACTGAAGTCTGGAACTAGGAGTAGTGACAGCATTCAGGTCAAAGTCTAAAAGAAACAACAATCAAGGGTAACTCCTCCATGTTTACATGTTCACTTGCAAGTTGCGAACTGGCAAGACCTAAAAACCTCAGCTTTGCTCCAAGCCAGAAGGAAAAACTGTATTTTTAAACCCTTCTCTCTTTTCCCTCACTGCAAGCAATTAGCCATAATCAAGCATATTCTTGGAATATGACTCGTTAGTTACTAGAAATACCCATTACTCCTACGATTAAATTAGGCTAAATTGTACAATAAATAGCAACCCGTATTCTACGCTAAACAATCTAGGAGGCGTGGCTGGTAACTATGATATAACGGCAAAGAAGATCAGCTTGGAGTCAACTTCCTGGTAAGCTGAACTGAAGTCAACTGAGCAAATCATGTCTCCTGTTTATGCATTTGTGCTCTTTCTCCTGCATTTTGGTTCAGAATTATGCTCTGCCATAGACACTATTACATCAACCCAGTTCCTGAGAGACCCAGATTCGATAATCTCCAACAATAGCATATTCAAACTGGGGTTTTTCAGTCCACCTAAGTCGACAAATCGTTATGTCGGGATATGGTACACTCACCCTTCTGTCATGGAGGTAATTTGGGTAGCTAATAGGAACAACCCCCTTACTGATTCTTCTGGTGTTCTGAAAATATCAGATGATGGGAATCTCCAAGTTTCTAGTGCCAAGAATCAGATCCTATGGAGTTCGAATAACTCGAATCCCACAACACGTTTTGCTGTAGCTCAACTTCACAATTCTGGGAATCTTGTCCTACAGGCGAACAGTGCAGTTATATGGCAGAGTGCACAGCATCCGACAGATTCGTTTTTACCAAATACAAGGCTTACTATTAGCAACGATACTGACCTGAGACGTGTCCTGCAGTCTTGGAAAAGCCCTTCTGATCCCTCAAATGGGAGATTCTCAGTTGGGACTGATTATTCTGGCCTCTTTCAGATTATCATCTTTGAAGGCGACTACCCCCACTGGCGAAGTGGTCCTTGGAATGGAAACATATTCATTGGGACAAGGTATCATAACACTGGGTTTGGGAATATATTCATAAACTCTGGTTCTTTCACCCAAGAGGTTGATGGAGAAGGAGTGACTTCCCTGGTTTTTACCGGGGCAAATGAGTCTTTGTTGTTGCACTATGAATTAAGTTATGAAGGAATCATTGCACAAAAATGGTGGGATGATGGTAGCAAGAAGTGGGGAATTACTTGGAAGGCTCCAGAAACCGAGTGTGACATCTATGGTACGTGTGGGGAGTTTGGAATTTGTGACCCGGAAACTTCACCTTTGTGCAGCTGTTTGAAAGGATTTGAGCCAAAGAACAAGGACGAGTGGAAGAGAGGGAATTGGACAAACGGTTGTGTGAGGAAAAAGCAACTACAATGTGGGGTTCAAGGGGGAGAAGAAGATGGGTTTCTTCGATTACAGAAGATGAAAGTGCCAAATAATGCTGAATGGACAATGGGGCTGAATGTTGATCAGTGTAGAAGCAAGTGCTTCAGCAGCTGCTCATGTTTGGCCTACGCTTATGATACTGGTATTGCATGTATGACATGGAGCAGAAGTTTGTTTGACATTGCAGTACTTGACCCTGGTGGGGCGGATCTCTATCTTAGGCTCGCACAATCAGAACTAGGTAAAAGCCTTGCTGACATTCTCTCTGAATAATTTCTGCATGCATACTATATGCTGTCATTTTCTCTGGCGGGCATTGAGATTTCAGATCAGCATGATACTGGCCTGAATTTCCATGTACAGCTTTTCTAATGTAATTCTAGGCAATCAACTGGCATGGACTACAGTTCTATAGTAGATTTGAAGTTACATACTCCACCCCCCCTTCAAAAAAAGGTGCTCGAACCAAGCGGGGATTTCAGGACTATGGTTTCATTAGTTTGGTTGTTTCGTAGAAGGCAATTGATTCTTCTAAAATCTAGCATCCGACAAAACAATCTCCTCGCAATTCAATTTTAGCATTAAGAATACTTATGTAGGATATTTTCCTACTTTGCAGGCAATAGTAAAACCAAACGCAAGGCGGTTATTGCGGTAGCTGTCATTTTGGGCTCAGCAGCAGTTGCGGCCATTATATTGTCCCTGTGGAAATGGAGAGCTCGGCCAAAGAGTAGATTGCCTCCAAACAGGCATACTAGGTCCCAGTTCCCATCAGGAAATAAAATTGAGACGAAGAAATTAACACCAGTCCAGCACCTCTTTGAGCAGAAAACGCAATCTCTTTCAGAAGACTTGCAACTCCTGACGTTTGAAAAGCTGGCCAAAGCAACAAACAACTTCCATGAGAGCAACATGCTTGGGACTGGTGGATTTGGCCAAGTATACAAGGTAGTTATCAGTTCAGACTTCAGAGTATCACCGGCAGGTAGTTACAATATTGGAAATGCTGATTTAATGTCTATTTGCAGGGTAAACTGGAAGATGGACAAGCAATAGCAGTAAAAAGACTTTCAAGAGCATCAGGACAAGGCGTAGAAGAGTTCATGAATGAGGTAGCAGTGATTTCAAAGCTTCAGCATCGTAATCTAGTTAAGCTCCTGGGCTGTTGTGCTGAAGGAGAAGAAAAGATGCTCATATATGAGTACATGCCTAACAAAAGCTTGGATGCTTTTCTATTTGGTTGGTATTTTCTTGCAGAAGTTCAATATCATAATCTCACTTATCATAATTCTCTTAGATTTACTTGGTTTCTATTTCTGGGTTGGTTTCTGTTGATCAGATCCTGCAAAGCGCGAGACTTTAGATTGGGAGAAACGCTTCAACATTATTGAAGGGATATGTCGAGGCCTAGTCTACCTTCACCGGGATTCAAGATTGAGGATCATTCATAGAGATCTCAAAGCAAGCAATATTTTGCTTGATCAACACTTAACTCCAAAGATTTCAGACTTTGGAATGGCAAGAATTTTTGGGTGTAACCAGGATCAAGCTAACACTCAAAGAGTCGTGGGAACTTAGTAAGTACCCTGCCTTTCAATTTTCACTGACACATACGAGAGTAACTTAGAGAGGGTGTTCCTTATCAGAATGTCTGATGACATTTTTGGTCGATAAATACAGTGGTTATATGTCTCCAGAGTACGCAATGGAAGGACAATTCTCTGAAAAATCAGACGTGTTCAGCTTCGGAGTGCTGTTATTGGAAATAGTCAGTGGGAAAAAGAATAGCAGCTTTTGGTATCAGGAGTCGTTCTTGAGCCTCTTAGGATATGTAAGTCATCCTGCCAGACACCACTTTTAGTCTTAAAAGTCTTCAAAGATAACCCACTTAGACCTAGCAAAATTTGCAAGTAGCCAAGTGCCAACTGATCAATCTACCCAAGATAAGACAGATGGTTTTGATCTGAACTTGAATTGGCCCCAAAACAAATACATAACCTAAACTAATCCAACCTCAACCTGAACAGCCTACTTGCAAGTCTAAAAGCACTACATCAAAAGGATGTTGATCAATTCTTAAACATAAAAGATATAAATCAGGAATTAAATCATGTGTACCTGATAATCCTGTAAACGTGGTTAGGGATGAGGCCATGATTCTCACGCAGATCGAGTTCCCGTTTAGGGTGTATCGTTATGATGGCTAAGGTGAGGATGAGACTCACGAGAATAGAGAGGCAGAGAGGAGGCGTAAGATTGGTGTCTTGATCTCTGCCTAATACCTCTATTTATATACACCCAAGGGGAAACCCTAATTAGGTCATAAGAGTAATTACGTCCATCAAATAATTACCAAATAAATACGTAGGGTATTTATTAGGTCAATGATCAATTAATTAGATAAATGATAACTCAGGCCACATAAAAACGTGTCCAACATTCTCCCACTTGGCCGAGTAATCATTTATGATGAGTATTAGATAAGTCTGATCAGATTTTAATACTCATTTTAGTTCTAAACCGAAATTGTAGCAGAGAAATACAGTCATTGAATCGATATTCAGTTCAAGACCCCCATTAATCATACTACAATACCAAATTTAAAACTTAAATAAGCTAAGGATCAAATTGACAATTAAACCCATAAGATTATTTTGTACATAAATGTTGTCTATATGTCTTTAGGCATGCGTAGACACATTCAGAGACAAAACAAACAAAACAATGAGGAAATTTTATTATTAAATGCAAGTAAGTACAATATGCAACTAAATAAGGTCTTTAGATAACCCCATCTTCGAAACATGTTCTTCGAAAATCTTAGGAGGGAGACCTTTAGTCATCGGATCCGCAAGCATATTCTTAGTACTTATATGCTCAATACAAAGTTTATTTTCCTCAACTCGCTCACGTATGAACAAGTACTTTGTATCAAGATATAAAGCAGCGCCAGTCGAACTGTTACTGTTCGAGAAACTAACGGCGGCTGAGTTATCACAATAAAGCTTCAATGGTCGAGAGATGGAATTAACTACTTTGAGTCCAGTGATAAGGTTTCTGAGCAACATTCCATGACAGGTTGCGTTGTACAGCGCAATGTATTCTGCCATCATTGTAGAAGTTGCAGTCAACTCTTGCTTATGACTCTTCCACGAGATAGGTCCGCCAGCTAACATAAAGATATACCCTGAAGTGGATTTCTTGTCATCTTTGCACTTAGCAAAGTCAGAATCAGAATAACCAACTACTTCTAAATTATCACTCCTTCTGTAAGTCAGTTTATAGTCTTTTGTCCCTTGTAGATATCGAAGAACTTTCTTAGCTGCTTTCCAGTGATCAAGACCAGGATTGGTCTGATAACGACCTAACATTCCAGCAATGTAAGCGATGTCTGGACGAGTACAGACTTGTGCATACATAAGGCTTCCTACTACTGACGCATAAGGTATCATTCTCATCTGTTCTTTTTCAACCTCTGTTTTCGGACATTGAAATAAACCGAAAACATCTCCCTTAACTACTGGAGCCACAGAAGGAGAGCAATGTTGCATGTTATAACGTGTAAGGACACGCTCAATGTAAGCCTTTTGAGATAATCCCAAAATACCATTGACTCTATCTCGTTGTATTTCGATGCCAATAACATAAGAAGCCTCCCCGAGATCTTTCATGTCAAAATTACGCGAGAGTAAGCGCTTGGACTCATGCAACATGTCTAAACTATTACTTGCCAATAGAATGTCATCTACGTAAAGGACAAGTATAGTAAAGTTGCTCCCACTCATCTTGAGGTAGGTGCATTGATCCACTTGATTCTTTATGAAACCTTCTGACTTCAAGACTTGATGCAACTTTAGGTACCATTGACGTGATGCCTGCTTCAACCCGTATATGGATTTTTTTTAGCTTACAGACTAAGTGCTCTTGACCTTCAGATTTGAATCCTTCAGGTTGTTTCATGAACACTTCTTCATCCAAATCGCCATTAAGGAAAGCGGTTTTGACATCCATCTGATGTAGCTCTAAATCAAAATGAGCTACAAGGGCCATAACAATGCTTAAGGAATCCTTTCGAGAGACAGGAGAAAAGGTCTCTTGATAGTCAATTCCCTCTTTCTGAGTGTAGCCCTTTGCAACCAATCTCGCTTTGTAGCGTTCAATGTTTCCATTCGGGTCCAGTTTTGTTTTGAAGACCCATTTACATCCTACGGGTTTGACACCGTTGGGTAATTCAACCAAATCCCAAACATCATTTTTCTTCATGGAGTCAAGCTCTTCAATCATGGCTTTACTCCATTCGGAAGACTGATCACTGTTAATGGCTTCATTATAAGAGGTAGGATTAGTAAACTTTCCAGCATCCATTTCTGCTTCAGTCAGGTAGGTAACATAATCATCAAAGTTAGTAGGCCTTTTAGACCTAGATGACCTCATGAGCAAATTTTCAGGTTGAGCATTGGCGGCATTGTCTTGATGGTTATCATTTGAGGTGTCTTCATTTCCAGGTACATTAGGAGTAGGAGGTGGTGCAGTGTCCTGCGGATTGGCATTGAGTACAAAAGGAGTAATTGGAGGTAAAGTAATCGACAAGTCTATCCCCCCGCGTCTTGTACTTCTAGCAATTCATCATAAGGGTTTTCACTACTCCCACTGACCTTAAAATCTTCAAGGAAATGAGCATCTTTGGTTTCTACAATGCGAGTGACATGGGAAGGACAATAAAATCTGTAACCTTTTGAGTGAGAAGGATAACCAATGAAGTAGCAAGTTACAGTTTTCATGTCGAGTTTCTTCAAGAAGGGATTATAAAGTTTAGCTTCGGCAAGACAACCCCATACTTTCATATATCTTAGACTCGGTTTCCTTCCTGTCCAGAGTTCATAAGGAGTTTTAGGGACAGCTTTAGAAGGAACCCTATTGAGTATATGAACAGCTGTTTTTAAGGCCTCGGTCCAGAGAAATAGAGGAAAACCTGAGTTGGCTAACATACTGCGTACCATGTCCATTAGGGTCTTATTTCTTCTCTCAGCAACACCGTTCTGTTGAGGAGTACCAGGCATGGTATATTGGTTTACAATCCCCTGGGCCTTGCAAAACTCATAAAATGGACCAGGAGCTTGACCCACATCAGTATGTCTACCATAATATTCACCTCCTCTATCTGATCTTACAATTTTTATCTGACGATCAAGTTGTTTTTCAACTTCAGTTTTATAATCTTTAAAAGTTGTAAGTGATTCAGATTTTTCCTTAATGAGATACAAGTACATATAACGAGAATAATCATCAATATAAGTGATAAATGAGTTATGTCCAGTTATTCCAGTGATAGAGTAAGGACCACTAATGTCAGTGTGAATGAGCTCTAATAAATTAGAACTCCTTGTGGCACCTTTCTTATTCACTGATGTCATTTTACCTTTAAGGCATTTGACACATGTTCCAAAATCATTGAAATCGAGAGATGGGAACACTTCATTCTTCACGAGTCTAGATAGACGTTCTCGTGAAATGTGGCCTAAGCGTTGATGCCACAACATGGATGAAGTTTCTAAGTCTCGTTTTCGTTTTCTCTTTGTTAGTGTCTGATTGATATTATATGACAACAAAGATTTGGAAAAATCATCATTTAGTTCTAATTTATAGAGACCACCATCCAGAAAACCATGACCAAACACTTGAGAATTGAAACTAATAGTAAGTCTGCCATGACCATGAGAAACATCAAAACCGTCTATGTCTAACTTTGGTCCTGATACTAAATTCCGAGTAATCTCAAGAATATATAAGGTATCATAAAGTTTAATACACAAACCAGTTTTCATTATTAATTCTAAGGTTCCCATGGCTTCGACAGCTAATTCTGTTCCATTCCCCAGCTTAAGTGTTCTTCGGGTTCTTTCCAGCTTCTGGATTGTAAGGAATCCCTGAAGTGAGTTGGTTACATGAACCATAGAACCAGAGTCAAACCACCATGTATTAGTTGGAACATTTAAATTAAAGGACTCAAGTATCATGTAAAGATGATTACCTTTCTTCGTCAGCCACTCTTTAAAGTCTTGGCAGTCTTTCTGTCTATGTCCTTCCTTGCGGCAGAACTTGCAGTAAGACTTCCCTTTGGAGTTCTTAGAGCTGGAAGAAGCCCTTGCATCACGTTTCTGGACTTTAGAAACTTCCTTCTTATCGACATTTCTCTTCCTCTTCTTTGGATTAGAGGTCATGAGGTAAGCCACATCAGGTTTGTCCAGCTTCAGACGCTCTTCTTCTTGTACGCACATAGCAATCAACTCATTCATCGACCACTTGACCTTCTGGGTGTTGTAGTTGACCTTGAAAGCTTCAAAAGATGCAGGAAGAGAAGTCATTATGAAGTGCACCAGAAAACCTTCACTGATCTCCATGTCTAATCCCTTGAGCTTGCGGGCCATGTCGTTCATCATCATGATGTGCTCACGAATGCCGCTATTCCCGTCATATTTTGTAGTCACCATCTTCAAAATAAGAGTATTAGCATGTGCCTTAGAAGTTGCTTTGAATTGTTCCTCCACGGAAGCCAGATATGTTTTAGCATTAGATGAATCTGGAATAGCTCCCCTGATGATTATGCTGATGGAATTTTTAATAAGCATAAGAGCCATTCTGTCGCACCTCTCCCATCTCTCATGTACTATTTTATCTTCAGCAGTACTTTTATCAGTGAGGGCAGGAGGGGCAGGCTCTCTCAGTGCATAATCAAAATCCAACATGCCAAGAGTTAGCATCAGTGAATCTTTCCATGAAGAAAAATTAGCACCGTTCAAGGTCTCAATTCCCATATTTGGGGCTGATAATGGATTCAGATGAGAGAAATAAGACACAAAATTAAAGAAGAAGTTAAGAGGTAATAAACTAAGGCTGGCGAAGTTAAGGACCATTATATAGTAATGAAGCTGTGATAATAGTCTATTATAACACCAAAATAATAGACTAAATTTAATTCTACTTAAACAAATGGCTTTCACTTTGGTTATGACCACTTATTTAAGTATTATGAATAATAAAATAATGATGTGCAATTTGAATGTAACACATCACCTTTGGGCAGAAGTGAAACATTTAAATTTTAATGCACATATATATTTAGTTCGCAGTACACAATTATAACACATCATCTTTGGACAGGAGTGAAATATTATGTATTTAAGGCGAGTGTCATGCAAATATCTGTTTAAGGATATGCACTAAATGACAATGCTTAATAAGGCTTGAAATAAATTTCACAAATGTTACACATCACCTTTGGGCAGAAGTGTACTCTAAGGTATTGTTCAAGTCAAGTAAAATAAATCAATTTAACTAATCATAAAATGAATTTTATTTAAGATTAGTCAAATGACTTATAAATTTAATGTTAATAATTAATTAACCGCAAAAGTTAAAGCGATTCGGGCGGGGCTACAAAAAAATTTGGGGACCCATTGAAATTGATTTAATTAAAAGGCGTATAAGGCAAGAGATTTTCAAGTAAAAAGATTTAACCTTTTCAATGGTATTTTAGCATATCCCTTACTTAGTTTTGCTATTCTAGGTAAAATAAATTCATAAATAAGGAAATAGAATATATTATGCAAAAGTGAGATATGCCATACAATTTAAGGAAACACAATTATATTCCAAAACAAATACCAGAATTAGAAGATTTCATCAAAATAAGGATGAACACTTCAAATAATTCATCACAAATTATACTTGCTGATATTCGAAGCATAAGAAAGTAATTTTATGGATTAATTCCGAAAAACTTAGATCTTAATTTTAAGGAAAAGTAATGCTGATGTCCGAAAATAAAAAAGAATTGATTCATCAACATAAGGCTCTGATACCACATGTTGATCAATTCTTAAACATAAAAGATATAAATCAGGAATTAAATCATGTGTACCTGATAATCCTGTAAACGTGGTTAGGGATGAGGCCATGATTCTCACGCAGATCGAGTTCCCGTTTAGGGTGTATCGTTATGATGGCTAAGGTGAGGATGAGACTCACGAGAATAGAGAGACAGAGAGGAGGCGTAAGATTGGTGTCTTGATCTCTGCCTAATACCTCTATTTATATACACCCAAGGGGAAACCCTAATTAGGTCATAAGGGTAATTACGTCCATCAAATAATTACCAAATAATACGTAGGGTATTTATTAGGTCAATGATCAATTAATTAGATAAATGATAACTCAGGCCACATAAAAACGTGTCCAACAAAGGAAAATCAGAATGTCATGTATTAACTGACTTGCATGAAACAATGATTTCAGACATGGAAACTGTGGAACGAGGACAATATCGAATCACTGATCGATGCACCGATTTCGGGAGCAACGTTCCAGGGGGAGATAGTAAGGTGCATACATGTAGGACTACTGTGTGCTCAAGAATTTGCCAAAGACAGGCCAAGCATTTCAACAGTCATGTCTATGATTGTCAGTGAAATTGTGGATCTTCCAGCCCCAAAACAACCTGGGTTTATTCAGCGCCAATTATATTCTTCTCACATGGGTTCATCTTCAACTAGTGACCAGAATTTTTCCACAAATAATGTTAGTGTTACAGCTTTGATTGCTCGATAGTAAATTGCTCATGAACAATCAACCGAAGCAGCTTATTGTTATATATAATCTACCAAGCTAGAAACAAGAATTTCTTTGTGAGTTGGTGGAAATAAGAATTTTCTTAATCCAATTTCAACAATCTCTATTTTCCAAGTTGCGTACCCACCCCTTGGTACCCCCTTTAAACCCATTTCGCTCCTTTTTCTTTGTTCCTTACTATGCTAGAAAACTACGCAAACATTTAAATAATTCCTGGCAAATACACCAGCGTTTAGATATGAAAGTACTTATGAATTATACGAGCACAGTAGCTGCATGAGTACCATATACATATTTTTTTCGTATCCCCAGCTAATGTGTCCTCTTTACGTCAAGACTGATGAGGTAAGATACGATCATACAGCTCTATATAGTGCAATCCTTGCGGTCGAATTAGCGGGTAAGTATCCCATTTTAAAGCACCTCTATAATAAGGCAATCCAGTTCCAGTGGCCTCAATAGGAGAGGGTAGGGGATAAGGAGTAGATCAGAATCCATAGGAATCCAAACCCAAGAACTTGATTGGTCACACACTCTGCTTTCTCTTTCTCCTTTGATTTGTGAAATAGGCCAGCTTTTCTTTGTCCTTTATGCCTCGTTTTATCGTCGTGTCCCATTCATCGGGCATTCATGCTAACCCTCATCATCAAACTTCTCCAATGAGTCGCCCAAAAAAACACAATATCATTGTCATTATCAAAAAGGCCTAAATATCTTCTTAAAACCTTTTTGTGAGTATGTTGGATACAATCTCTTTACATGCAGTTATGTGTGTAGGGATAAGGCTGCCTACATTTAGATTTCTCACATTCCGCGAAAGCAGAGTCTACATTAAGAGGAGTTGTTGTTGTTGTTGTTGTTATTGTTGTTGTTGTATTATCAAAAAGACTACTAGTCATCTCTTGTATTAATCATGCCGACTTACCAAGCAATGATAGAAATATTGGGTTTGCAATTTTTTTCCCCCTAGGTATATGTAGTGAATGTAGTATTTCAACACGATTTTTCTTTTCTTTTCCTTTTTTTTTTAAAGGAAGTTGCACAAGATAATATAATCGCAATAAAAAATAAAGAATATTGAATATATAACTTATTGGTCTTACCCTTCACAATCTCCTACTCCTCTAACATCTCACTCAATCTCATTATGTGCTTGAATTCAAGCAACTGGGTTTCATATACATCCAATTCTATTTTCCAGTTCAACCCTTTTCACTCTTCTTTAACTTAGTGAATTCCCTTAAACTCCAAATCTAAAATCTTTTCTACCTTCTACAATAAGTACTCTTAGACATGTAATTGTTATCATTCCATATTGTTAAATTTTTTATATAAATTGGGCCTTAAACAAAGAGTCGTGAATATAAACTCAAAGGAGGTTCCAATTCAAAATCAATTGGTAATTGATGAAGTAACTCACAAGTTTATATACATATTCAAACCCTTTAATTTTATCATGTCGGACAATACCCATTTTTATATTCTTTCATTTTATCAATGTGAGCCAACACTCACTTTTATACTCCAACACATATGCATTGACGTACAACTCAAAATTAAACCAAAAACACACCACATGCGTCCCATCCTAGCACGCCGAAAAGATCCAAATCTAGGCATAACAAGTGACCCCAAAAAGAGTAGCAACTATAAATATATTGCTGAAGGTGAAAAATGCGTCCACTGTCAAGCCTGCAAATGTGCCTCGCAGGGAAAGAGAGACGAGAAAAATGACAGTGATTACTCATAGCCACTAACTTCGTGGGAACATGTACCTTCATTCTTGGATTGTCATCAAGATAGAATTGCCAGCAAGCGAAAAAGACACCAAAAACACTGTCAACACAATTCCCCCACTAAGATCAACATAAAGGTCACTGAAGATAAAAAGTCATTTTTGTAGTTCTTTCATATGCAAACCAGAGATTTCAGAATGCCTCAACCAGAAGAAGTTCACAAAAACTATAAACAAAACTATCATCCCATTTTCACCATTCATTAAAAACCACAAACTATGCCAATGACTGCTCTTTCTGCACTGATTCTCCTCATCCCTTACTTGACACTTGAACCTTCCTCTGCTGCAGACACTCTTACAGCAACAGAGTTCCTCAAGGACGCCGAGACTATCGTGGCAGCACTCTCGCTCTTGGGTTCTTTAGCCCCCCAAACTCTACTCATCGCTATGTTGGCATTTGGTACAGCAAGCCCCTGTGAAGGACGTCGTCTGGGTGGCCAACAAGAACAGCCCACTCAACGATTCTTCTGGGATTTTCAGGGCGTCGAAGGATGGAAATCTGCAGGTCCTAAATGGTAAAAACCAAATCCTTTGGTCATCAAATGTGTCAAATGTTGACGTTGGTGGCAATTTCTCAGCTGCTGCCCAGATTTTGGATTCGGGCAACCTTGTTCTGAGGACCAAAGATGATGTCATATGGCAGAGCTTTGATCACCTAGCAGATTCTTTCTTACCAAACATGAGACTCAGCACCACTAAGAACCTTAATGAAAAGAAGACATTACGGTCCTGGAAAAGCCTGTCTGATCCCTCTGACAGGCGACTCACATTATGCATGGACGGCTTTATCCTTCCCCAGCTTCTTATCTGGGAAGGGTATCATCCACACTGGAGAAGCGGTTCATGGAATGGTAATTATCTCATTGGAGTGCAGTTTAACTTCACAGAATTCATCAATGCTCAGATGGTGGTTTCAAGCGACAAAGAAGAAAGTGTCTCTGCAGCATACTTCTACCTAAACAAGTCCTTGCTATCAACATATATGTTGACCACTGAAGGCAAGTTGAATGGCAGGCTCCTGCAACAGAGTGTGATGTTTACGGGAAGTGTGGGGCATTTGGGACCTGCAAACCACAAAGGAGAACAATCTGTCAATGTTTGAAGGGGCTTGAGCCGAGGAATAAGGCAGAATGGAGTAAAGGAAATTGGACCAGTGGATGCGTGAGGATGAAAAGATTAAAGTGTGAAAGTGGAGATGGCAAAGATGATGGATTTCTTAGGCTAAAAAGGATGAAAGTGCCAGATCATGGAGAATGGAGACTGATGCATATTCCCATATGCATCATTTTTATTTAAGGTCAACTTCCAAGAAGAAAAGTGTCAAACAAGAGCGTGCATGGGAACTCTCATATTTTCTCTTATTGTGTGAGTTCAAGGACTTTAGACACCATGAAGAAGTCAAGCAAGTGGCGAAAATCTGGATAAAACTCATATTCCCTCCGGAAGAATTGGTGCCCGATTCATCCCGTCGGAAGGTATTTTTTTTTTGTGCTCATTTTTGGACTAGCTCAAGTGGACCCACAACTTCAGGGGCCACATGGTTTTGAAGCTTAAGATGTCAGATTTAAAATAAGCCCAATTTTATTTAATTTGGACGTCATTTGATTGGGCAACTCAAAGGGAAGTTATCCTGCTCCAGTTCAGTTCTGATATAGGTGTAATGTTCGGACCATAACTTTTGATCTACTTATCCAAATTGAGCAAATGAGCCCATTCTGGAAAATAGATTTCCAGGGCTTTCCAACAAGCCCAGAATCACCTGATTTAGACGTGTGCCCTGAGAGTTATGCTCAGTTGAAGTGGAGGCTGCTGCAAGGATTAAATGCTGGGCAAATGAAGAGACTTTGGTTACATGACATCATGTGGATGACATCATGCGCGACTTGGAGTGTTCTAGATGGATGTCTTCAACTGATTGGAAGCCTAGAATATTCTTTGTAACCTCCCCCACCCCTTTATGTTGAGTCTTTTCCATTTTTCAAGCCTTTTTAATTTTCTAGTTTTAATTGCTAGGAGTTTTTAAGTCTTTTGGTTATCTTTGTTTAGCCTATATATAGGTGGGTTATGTAGTTGCATTTGGATGCAGAGTGGTAAGCTTTCCCAAAGTGAAATACAATTACCTTTGAGTGTGATTCTCAAACATATTCCAAATCTCTAGTTCTATATCTTGAATTTTGGCAAGTTCAAGTGGTGTTCTAGGTTCTCTATCTTCTCCATTAAAGTGATTCCTTGGATAAGACAAGAGAATTTGCCCAAGATCAAGTCCTTGAGTGGCTCCCTGAAGGATTATCTCAAGTGCAAGGTCTTGTTTATCCCTTTGTCCTCTTTTGTTTGTTTGAGTTTGATTTGGTTCACTTACCACCCACATATACATCATTTGGTATCAGAGTCAAGGTTTCCCTAGGCTTAAGCTTGCTGCCCAACACCCTTCCAAACACCCAAACACATTTCCCCCACAAAAACACCAAAACCGTGCCCACGGTTTTTCGCCGGCCAGAAGAGCAGCACGGTCACCCCGTGCCAATACGCACGACCGTGCCACCCTTCTTCCTAGCCACACGCCAACTGCATCCCATCTAGCACTTCGGCACGGTCACCCCGTGCCAAGGAGCACGACCGTGCCACTTTCAAAACCTGCATTTCACAAGTCGAAGCAAAGCACGGCCGCCTCGTGCCTCACTGCACGCCCGTGCCACCTTCCCCAGTAGCATTTTCTTCCCCCAAAGCACTTCAACATATCTACTAAGTCTACAAGAAGCGATCAAGCAAGAGTAGAGGAGTTGGAATCCCAGGTTACATATCTCCGGATACAACTTGGCCAACTCTTAGAGGAGAAAAGAAGGTGGGTTCATAGCCCCACACCCTCTCACCCTCATGAACCGGTGGTCGAATCTGAAGAGGAAGTCCTTCACTCCCGTACCAATTCAAGTGATGAGGAAGCCCCATGGAGACGAAAGCAAGGAGGCAATATTGGTGGTGTCTGAATTGACATCCCCGAATTTGAAGGTCAACTTGACCCGAATTTGTTCCTCGATTGGTTGCATACCATTGAGCGAATCTTTGAGTACGAGGACATCCCGGAGGACAAGAAGGTAAAACTTATAGCCCTTAAACTCAGAAAATATGCTTCAATTTAGTGGGCTAATCTTGGAGCTAAAAGAGCAAGGAATGGAAAGGGAAAAATCAGAACTTGGGCCAAAATGAAAGAAAAGCTTAAGGCCAAGTTTTTTCCCTCTCACTATGTGCAAGACAATTATCTCATGCTCCATCGACTCAAGCAAGGATCCAAGAGTGTGGAAGAATACACTCGGGAGTTTGAACAACTCCTCCTCAAGTGTGATTTGAAAGAAGATGATGTACAAACATTGGTAAGATATTTGAGTGGTCTTGATGAATCAATTGCTCATGTAATTGAGTTGCAACCCTATTCATGCCTAGATGACTTGAGTTCTCTAGCCTATAAGGTAGAGCAACAAAAGAAGACTAAGGAAAAGAGCATCTTTTCCAAGACACCTTCCCGTCCTTTTTCTCAAGAACCACCTTACTTTCCCCCACAAATTCAAACCCCCTCACCCGCCAAAAGGGTCCCTCCCATCACCCCTCCACCTCCCACAAAAGTGCCCTCACGGCCAAAAGACCAAGTTCGGTGTTTCCGTTGTCAAGGTATGGGACATTTTGCATCTGATTGTCCTAACAAGAGGATTGTTTCCCTGGCTGAGCACCAAGCTTCTTTTGAGGAGCATGAACATGAAGAAGAGGAAAGCTTGGAAGAAAAAGAAGAAGAGGTTATTATAGGCCCCGATGAAGGTGAGTTGCTTGTCATTAGGCAAGCATTAAGTGGATTTGCTACTCAAGAAGGCTTTGAGCAAAGAGAGGCGATTTTCCACAAAAGGTGCACTATTCAAGGGAAAGTTTGTACCCTCATCATCGATAGAGGTAGTTGTACAAATGTTGCATCCAAAACCATGGTGGACAAGCTCAAACTTGCGACTACACCCCATCGTAAGCCTTATAGCATCCAATGGCTAAATCAAGGCAAAGGTATATACATTTCTCATCAGTGGCTCATTTCTCTTTCTATTGGAGACCACTATAAGGATGAGATATTGTGTGACATTCTTCCTATGGATGCAAGCCATATATTGTTGGGTAGACCATGGATGTTTGATCGCCATGTAATTCATCATGGGCGCCTCAACAACTACTCCTTTATTAAGGATGAGAAGAAAATCACCTTGACCCCTATTTCATCGTGCCAAAGCCCCAAGCCACAAAAGGGCCGACAAGCCCTAACCCTCATTCATCCTTCCCAAACCCTTGCCCCCAAAGAAGATTTCTCACTTCCGCCTCTTCTCCTCACCAGGTATGACCCGTTTTATCATCCTCTCCTCACCCTCTTCTATATCTCTCTAGAGGTGATGCCCTGTGACCTCCTTCCTCAAAAGCTTCCATACTGTGAGCGTGACCCCTTTCTTGAGAGGCTTGCTAACCCTTTGAGTTTGAGGACAAGCTCAAAACCACCCGGGGAGTATGATGCATATTCCCATATGCATAATTTTTATTTAAGGTCAACTTCCAAGAACAAAAGTGTCAAACAAGAGCGTGCATAGGAACTCTCATATTTTCTCTTATTATGTAAGTTCAAGGACTTTAGACACCATGAAGAAGTCAAACAAGTGGCGAAAATCTGGATAAAACTTATATTCCTTCCGGAAGAATTGGTGCCCGATTCATCCCGTCGGAAGGTAATTTTTTTTTGTGCTCATTTTTGGACTAGCTAAAGTGGACCCACAACTTAAGGGGCCACATGGTTTTGAAGTTTAAGATCTCAGCTTTCAAACAAGCCCAATTATGTTTAATTTGGACGTCATTTGATTGGGGCAAAGTAGCACTCAAAGGAAGTTATCCTGCTCCAGTTCCAGTTCTGATATAGGTGTAATGTTCTGGACTATAACTTTGATATACTTATCCAAATTGCGCAAATGGGCCATCTGAAAAGATATTCTCAGGGCTTTCCCACAAGCCAGAATCACCTGATTTGGATGTGTGTTCTGAGAGTTATGCTCAGTTGAAATGGAGGCTGCTGCAAGGATGAATGCTGGGCAAATGAAGAGACTTTGGTTACATGGACATTCTGTGGATGACATCATGCAGACTTGGACGTGTGACATATGGATGTCTTCAGCTGATTGGAATCATAGAATATCTTTGTAACATCCCCACCCCTTTATATTGAGCTTTTCCATTTTTCAAGCCTTTTCAATTTTCTAGTTTTAATTGCTAGGAGTTTTTAAGTCTTTTGGTTATCTTTGTTTAACCTATAAATAGGTGGGTTATGTATTTGCATTTGGATGCAGAGTGGTAAGCTTTCCCAAAGTGAAATACGATTACCTTTGAGTGTGATTCTCAAACGTATTCCAAATCTCTAGTTCTATATCTTGAATTTTGGCAAGTTCAAGTGGTGTTCTAGGTTCTCTATCTTCTCCATTGGAGTGATTCCTTGGATAAGACAAGAGAATTTGCCCAAGATCAAGTCCTTAAGTGGCTCCGTGAAGGATTATCTCAAGTGCAAGGTCTTGTTTATCCCTTTGTCCTCTTTTGTTTGTTTGAGTTTGATTTGGTTCACTTACCACCCGCATATACATCATTTGGTATCAGAGCCAAGGTTTCCCTAGGCCTAAGCTTGCTGCCCAACACCATTCCAAACACCCAAACACATTTCCCCCACAAAAACACCAAAACCGTGCCCACGGTTTTTCACCGGCCAGAAGAGCAGCACGGTCACCCCGTGCCAATACGCACGACCGTGCCACCCTTCTTCCCAGCCACACGCCAACTGCATCCCATCCAGCACTTCAGCACGGTCACCTCGTGCCCAGGAGCACGACCGTGCCACCTTCAAAACCTGCATTTCACAAGTCGAAGCAAAGCACGGCCGCCTCGTGCCTCACTGCACGCCCGTGTCACCTTCCCCAGTAGCATTTTCTTCCCCCAAAGCACTTCAACATGTCTACTAAGTCTACAAGAAGCGATCAAGCAAGAGTAGAGGAATTGGAATTCCAGGTTACATATCTCCGGACACAACTTGGCCAACTCTTAGAGGAGAAAAGAAGGTGGGTTCATAGCCCCACACCCTCTCACCCTCATGAACCGGTGGTCGAATCTGAAGAGGAAGTCCTTCACTCCCGTGCCAATTCGAGTGATGAGGAAGCCCCAAGGAGACGAAAGCAAGGAGGCAATATTAGTGGTGTCCGAATTGACATCCCCGAATTTGAAGGTCAACTTGACCCGGATTTGTTCCTCGATTGGTTGCACACCATTGAGCGAATCTTTGAGTACGAGGACATCCCAGAGGACAAGAAGGTAAAACTTGTAACCTTAAACTCAGAAAATATGCTTCAATTTGGTGGGCTAATCTTGGAGCTAAAAGAGCAAGGAATGGAAAGGAAAAAATCAGAACTTGGGCCAAAATGAAAGAAAAACTCAAGGCCAAGTTTCTTCCCTCTCACTATGTGCACGACAATTATCTCAAGCTCCATCGACTCAAGCAAGGATCCAAGAGTGTGGAAGAATACACTCGGGAGTTTGAACAACTCCTCCTCAAGTGTGATTTGAAAGAAGATGATGTACAAACATTGGTAAGATATTTGAGTGGTCTTGATGAATCAATTGCTCATGTAATTGAGTTACAACCCTATTCATCCCTAGATGACTTGAGTTCTCTAGCCTATAAGGTAGAGCAACAAAAGAAATCTAAGGAAAAGAGCATCTTTTCCAAGACTCCTTCCCGTCCTTTTTCTCAAGAACCACCTTACTTTCCCCCACAAATTCAAACCCCCTCACCCGCCAAAAGTGTCCGTCACATCACCCCTCCACCTCCCACAAAAGTGCCCTCACGGCCAAAAGACCAAGTTCGGTGTTTTCGTTGTCAAGGTATGGGACATTTTGCATCTGATTGTCCTAATAAGAGGATTGTTTCCCTGGCTGAGTACCAAGTTTCTTTTGAGGAGCATGAACATGAAGAAGAGGAAAGCTTGGAAGAAAAAGAAGAAGAGGTTATCATAGGCCCCGATGAAGGTGAGTTGCTTGTCATTAGGCGAGCATTGAGTGGATTTGCTACTCAAGAAGGCTTGGAGCAAAGAGAGACGATTTTCCACACAAGGTGCACTATTCAAGGGAAAGTTTGTACCCTCATCATCGATGGAGGTAGTTGTACAAATGTTGCATCCAAAACCATAGTGGACAAGCTCAAACTTGCGACTACACCCCATCCTAAGCCTTATAGCATCCAATGGCTAAATCAAGGCAAAGGTATGTACATTTCTCATTAATGCCTCATTTCCCTTTCTATTGGAGACCACTATAAGGATGAGATACTGTGTGACATTCTTCTTATGGATGCAAGCCATATATTATTGGGTAGACCATGGATGTTTGATCGGCATGTAATTCATCATGGGCGCCTCAACACCTACTCCTTTATTAAGGATGAGAAGAAAATCACCTTGACCCCTATTCCATCGCGCCAAAGCCCCAAGCCACAAAAGGACCGACAAGCCTTAACCCTCATTCATCCTTCTCAAACCCTTGCCCCCAAAGAAGATTTCTCACTTCCGCCTCTTCTCCTCATCAGGTATGACCCGTTTTATCATCCACCCCTCAGCCTCTTCTATATCTCTCTAGAGGTGATGCCCTGTGACCTCCTTCCCCAAAAGCTCCCATATTGTAAGCGTGACCCCTTTCTTGAGAGACTTGCTAACCATTTGAGTTTGAGGATAAGCTCAAAACAACCCAGGGAGTATGATGCATATTCCCATATGCATCATTTTAATTTAAGGTCAACTTCCAAGAAGAAAAGTGTCAAACAAGAGCGTGCATGGGAACTCTCATATTTTCTCTTATTATGTGAGTTCAAGGACTTTAGACACCATGAAAAAGTCAAGCAAGTGGCGAAAATCTGGATAAAACTCATATTCCTTCCGGAAGAATTGGTGCCCGATTCATCCCGTCGGAAGGTAATTTTTTTTTGTGCTCATTTTTGGACTAGCTCAAGTGGACCCACAACTTGAGGGGCCACATGGTTTTGAAACTTAAGATGTCAGCTTTAAAATAAGCCCAATTTTATTTAATTTGGACGTCATTTGATTGGGCAAAGTAGCACTCAAAAGGAAGTTGTCCTGCTCCAGTTCAGTTCTGATATAGGTGTAATGTTCGGACCATAGCTTTTGATTTACTTATCCACATTGAGCAAATGAGCCCATTCTGGAACATAGATTTCTAGGGCTTTCCAACAAGCCCAGAATCACTTGATTTGGACGTGTGTGTTGAGAGTTATGCTCATTTGAAGTGGATGCTGCTGCAAGAATTAAATGCTGGGTAAATGAAGAGACTTTGGTTACATGACATCATGTGGATGACATCATGCACGACTTGGAGTGTTCTAGATGCATGTCTTCAGCTGATTGGAAGCCTAGAATATTCTTTGTAACCTCCCCCACCCCTTTATGTTGAGTGTTTTCCATTTTCCAAGCCTTTTCAATTTTGTAGTTTTAATTGCTAGGAGTTTTTAAGTCTTTTGGTTATCTTTGTTTAGCCTATAAATAGGTGGGTTATGTAGTTGCATTTGGATGCAGAGTGGTAAGCTTTCTCAAAGTGAAATACAATTACCTTTGAGTGTGATTCTCAAACGTATTCCAAATCCCTAGCTCTATATCCTAAATTTTGGCAAGTTCAAGTGGTGTTCTAGGTTCTTTATCTTCTCCATTGGAGTGATTCCTTGGATAAGACAAGAGAATTTGCCCAAGATCAAGTCCTTGAGTGGTTCCGTGAAGGATTATCTCAAGTGCAAGGTCTTGTTTATCCCGTTGTCCTCTTTTGTTTGTTTGAGTTTGATTTGGTTCACTTACCACCCACATATACATCATTTGGTATCAGAGCCAATGTTTCCCTAGGCCTAAGCTTGCTGCCCAACACCCTTCCAAACACCCAAACACATTTCCCCCACAAAAACACCAAAACCGTGCCCACGGTTTTTCGCCGGCCAGAAGAGCAGCACGGTCACCCCGTGCCAATACGCACGACCGTGCCACCTTCAAAACCTGCATTTCACAAGTCGAAGCAAAGCACGGCCGCCTCGTGCCTCACTGCACGCCCGTGCTGCCTTCCCCAGTAGCATTTTCTTCCCCCAAAGCTCTTCAACATGTCTACTAAGTCTACAAGAAACGATCAAGCAAGAGTAGAGGAGTTGGAATCCCAGGTTACATATCTCCGGACACAACTTGGCCAACTCTTAGAGGAGAAAAGAAGATGGGTTTAGAGCCCCACACCCTCTCACCCTCATGAACCGGTGGTCGAATCTGAAGAGGAAGTCCTTCACTCCCGTGCCAATTCGAGTGATGAGGAAGCCCCAAGGAGACGAAAGCAAGGAGGCAATATTGGTGGTGTCCGAATTGACATCCTCGAATTTGAAGGTCAACTTAACCCGGATTTGTTCCTCGATTGGTTGCATACCATTGAGCGAATCTTTGAGTACGAGGACATCCCGGAGGACAAGAAGGAAAAACTTGTAGCCCTTAAACTCAGAAAATATGCTTCAATTTGGTGGGCTAATCTTGGAGCTAAAAGAGTAAGGAATGGAAAGGGAAAAATCAGAACTTGGGCCAAAATGAAAGAAAAGCTTAAGGCCAAGTTTCTACCCTCTCACTATGTGCAAGAAAATTATCTCAAGCTCCATCGACTCAAGCACGGATCCAAGAGTGTGGAAGAATACACTCGGGAGTTTGAACAACTCCTCCTCAAGTGTGATTTGAAAGAAGATGATGTACAAACATTGGTAAGATATTTGAGTGGTCTTGATGAATAAATTGTTCATGTAATTGAGTTGCAACCCTATTCATCCCTAGATGACTTGAGTTCTCTAGCCTATAAGGTAGAGCAACAAAAGAAGACTAAGAAAAAGAGCATCTTTTCCAAGACTCCTTCCCGTCCTTTTTCTCAAGAACCACCTTACTTTCCCCCACAAATTCAAACCCCCTCACCCGCCAAAAGTGTCCCTCCCATCACCCCTCCACCTCCCACAAAAGTGCCCTCACGCCCAAAAGACCAAGTTCGGTGTTTCCGTTGTCAAGGTATGGGACATTTTGCATCTGATTGTCCTAACAAGAGGATTGTTTTCCTGGCTGAGTACCAAGCTTCTTTTGAGGAGCATGAACATGAAGAAGAGGAAAGCTTGGAAGAAAAAGAAGAAGAGGTTATCATGGGCCCCGAATAAGGTGAGTTGCTTGTTATTAGGCGAGCATTGAGTGGATTTCCTACTCAAGAAGGCTTGGAGCAAAGAGAGGCGATTTTCCACACAAGGTGCACTATTCAAGGGAAAGTTTGTACGCTCATCATCGATGGAGGTAGTTGTACAAATGTTGCATCCAAAACCATGGTGGACAAGCTCAAACTTGCGACTACACCCCATCCTAAGCCTTATAGCATCCAATGGCTAAATCAAGGCAAAGCTATATACATTTCTCATCAATGCCTCATTTCTCTTTCTATTGGAGACCACTATAAGGATGAGATATTGTGTGACATTCTTCCTATGTATGCAAGCCATATATTGTTGGGTAGACCATGGATGTTTGATCGCCATGTAATTCATCATGGGCGCCTCAACACCTACTCCTTTATTAAGGATGAGAAGAAAATCACCTTGACACCTATTCCATCGTGCCAAAGCCCCAAGCCACAAAAGGACCGACAAGCCTTAACCCTCATTCATCCTTCCCAAACCCTTGCCCCCAAAGAAGATTTCTCACTTCTGCCTCTTCTCCTCACCAGGTATGACCCTTTTTATCATCCTCCCCTCACCCTCTTCTATATCTCTCTAGAGGTGATGCCCTGTGACCTTCTTCCCCAAAAGCTCCCATATTGTGAGCGTGACCCCTTTCTTGAGAGGCTTGCTAATCCTTTGAGTTTGAGGACAAGCTCAAAACCATCCGGGGAGTATGATGCATATTCCCATATGCATAATTTTTATTTAAGGTCAACTTCCAAGAAGAAAAGTGTCAAACAAGAGCGTGCATGGGAACTCTCATATTTTCTCTTATTATGTGAGTTCAAGGACTTTAGACACCATGAAGAAGTTAAGCAAGTGGCGAAAATCTGGATAAAACTCATATTCCTTCCGGAAGAATTGGTGCCCGATTCATCCCGTCGGAAGGTAATTTTTTTTTGTGCTCATTTTTCGACTAGCTCAAGTGGACCCACAACTTGAGGGGCCACATGGTTTTGAAGCTTAAGATGTCAGCTTTAAAATAAGCGCAATTTTATTTAATTTGGACGTCATTTGATTGGGCAAAGTAGCACTCAAAGGGAAGTTGTCCTGCTCCAGTCCAGTTCTGATATAGGTGTAATGGTCGGACCATAACTTTTGATCTACTTATCCAAATTGAGCAAATGAGCCCATTCTGGAAAATAGATTTCCAGGGCTTTCCAACAAGCTCAGAATCACCTGATTTGGACGTGTGTGTTGAGAGTTATGTTCAGTTGAAGTGGAGGCTGCTGCAAGGATTAAATGCTGGGTAAATGAAGAGATTTTGGTTACATGACATCATGTGGATGACATCATGCACGACTTGGAGTGTTCTAGATGGATGTCTTCAGCTGATTGGAAGTCTAGAATATTCTTTGTAACCTCCCCCACCCCTTTATGTTGAGTCTTTTCCATTTTCCAAGCCTTTTTAATTTTCTAGTTTTAATTGCTAGGAGTTTTTAAGTCTTTTGGTTATCTTTGTTTAGCCTATAAATAGGTGGGTTATGTAGTTGCATTTGGATGCAGAGTGGTAAGCTTTCCCAAAGTGAAATACAATTACCTTTGAGTGTGATTCTCAAAAGTATTCTAAATCCCAAATTCTATATCTTGAATTTTGGCAAGTTCAAGTGGTGTTCTAGGTTCTCTATCTTCTCCATTGGAGTGATTCCTTGGATAAGACAAGAGAATTTGCCCAAGATCAAGTCCTTGAGTGGCTCCGTGAAGGATTATCTCAAGTGCAAGGTCTTGTTTATCCCTTTGTCCTCTTTTGTTATTATTCTTCGATCCATCTCAATCTATCTTCCATATTCAGTTTTCTTTGGTTTGATTCTTGTTTGGAATTTGTTTGAGTTTGATTTGGTTCACTTACCACCCACACATACATCAGAGACTTGGGTTGACTCAAGATGGGTGTGGAACTCAGTGCTTGGATAACTGCTCGTGTTTAGCCTGTGGATATGACATCGGTGTTGGTTGCATGACATGGAGTACTAGCTTAGTTGACATGCAAGAATTCTCTGTCAGCGGGATGGATCTCTACCTTCAGCTAGCAAACTCAGAGATAGGTAAAAAAATTTACATGAACTCTTGCTATTGATTAAATAAAAGTTCACTTTCTAAACAGCTGAAATTGTCACTTTTGAGCAAGTCTCACCAGAATAAAGTAAAATGAAGGCTCACCACCTTCCTCTACTTCTGCGTACATCAGTAGGCAATTATAAATTTAGGAATTAGTAGAAACAGTCGATTGTGCAATTCAGTGGCAAGGCTAGGTTCATCAAAGCCCCTTCTTCACCCAACACTTGTCCAGTGGGAACTCCGAGGCAGTGATTTGGTTTGATTTGGCTTACACTACAGTGATTAAACAACGGTTACCCACCTACCCGCGTCGAATTCTGTTTCAAATGCAGGTCCTGACAAGGTCGAAGTAGTTATAGCAGTCACAGGAAGTCTCGTAGGACTGGCAGTGATAGCTGTCCTGTTAGGCATCCTATGGAAGAGAAAAGGTCAACACCAAGGTAATGTGCCCTCGGTTTAGATTGGACCATTTCTAGTATGACATGAGTTCTAGAAACAGAAACTGTTGTCCAACAAATCACGTAATTTTTATAATGCTTATACTGGAGATAAACAATTGAGCAATATGACAAGAAAAAGTCAGAGCAACAACATAATTCATTGGAAGCCATAATTCAGAATATACAGCAGGCAGTACAGAAATAAAAGTACACTATTAGATGTAGTACATACACAAGAAAATTAGTCCTTATCCCATCTCCTGGATTTAGCCGAAGGATTCAGATACAGTGTGCTTTATGAAATGCAGCTTACAAGAAGAATAAAAGGGCGAGAATCATATGGCAGGAGCAAAAAAGAGTCCGGTGAAACTCGAAGAGCTTCCACTGTTTAAATTTGAAAGACTTGTGGCAGCAACAGAAAACTTCAGTGAAAGTAACAAGCTTGGACGAGGTGGTTTTGGTACAGTGTACAGGGTAATACTTTCTTGGGGATGTTTAAAGCTATTGCCAAGCTACCTATAAGTAGATGACATAGCTCAATACTTAATATTTGTTTCCAGGGGATGCTTGAAGACGGACAAGAAATAGCTGTCAAAAGACTTTCAAGAGCCTCTGGACAAGGCCTAGACGAGTTTATGAATGAGGTGGTTGTAATTTCCAAACTGCAACACCGTAACCTGGTCAGACTTCTTGGTTGCTCAGTTGAAGGTGAAGAGAAAACGCTGGTCTACGAATATATGCCAAATAAAAGCCTGGATGCATTTCTGTTTGGTTAGTCTCATTCATAGTCCACATCTTCTTTTAAATTTCCCTAGTATGCTGTCAGTAAACTAGTCAGGGCAAGGTATCTCAGATGGGCAACAGAGAAGGTAGTCTAGATGCAGTCAAGCCAAGGGCTCTGTGACTTCATGATTGATATCTGTGAGGTCTATTAAATTGTTGCGTTGGTCAATGTGTGGGGTTGGGGACAGGGGGATTACAGAAATAACAGAATTACAGATCTCGAAAGCAGTCCAATCAATAGTAGTGGAATCTGAAGTGTTGCTTCCATGTGTGGTCGACTGCCAGCTCCAGACAAGAAGAAGACTTTAGATTGGAACACAAGATCCAACATTATTGAAGGGATATGCAGAGGCCTCGAGTACCTCCACAAAGATTCTAGATTAAAAATCATCCACAGAGATTTAAAACCCAGTAACATTTTGCTAGACAGAGACCTCAATGCCAAAATTTCAGACTTTGGCATGGCACGTATTTTTGGGGCCGAGCAAGATCAAGCTAATACCAGAAAGGTTGTCGGTACATAATAAGCTTCCCAAATCTAAATCTTCTACTGCTTGCCTATTTAGCACTGCTACAAATTATAAATATATTTTCCTAATATAGATATGTGCGTGAATGAATATCAATGCAGTGGTTATATGTCCCCTGAGTATGCCATGGAAGGTCTATTTTCTGAAAAATCAGATGTGTTTAGCTTTGGAGTCATATTGCTGGAGATCATAAGTGGCGAAAGAAATAATGTCTTCTCAGATGATGATGAATCCTTCAGCCTTCTAGGACATGTGAGTACCCACATTTGCCTAGGCGTTTATACGATATATTTTCATTTAGACCCGACAATCTGTATTTGATCACCAGTTCAGATTCCTGAAGGCCTCAGATTGACCATATTCAACTGGAACGATTTCCAAAATACTAACCCCAAATGCCCCAACCCAAGGTAAGCCAACCTAATTTTGCCATAGTAGTTCAAATGAAAATCAGTGACCCAACGTAATAAAACCATTGACTGCCAATAACCCAATCTAGTACCCACTTGACTCCACTTGAAATATCACGAATGTGGATGTGAGAGCTAGCCAAACCCAAAATGACCCAAGCCAAACAATCTGACTAGAACTCATTTCATCCCGACCCAATATTGACCGCACCCAAAGGGGATATGAACAACCTGCTTGCTGGCTCTATTCCTCCAACATCAAGAGAACTTCTAATTTTTCTTTATCCCCCTACTACTCATCAGGCATGGAAGCTATGGAATCAGAAAAACATTACATCATTTATTGATCCAGTAATTGCTGAACCCTGTTATGAAGCCGATATTTTGAGGTGTATTCAGGTAGGGCTATTGTGTGTCCAAGAACTTGCAGTAGACAGGCCGTGCATTTCTACTGTCATCTCCATGCTAGAGGGGGATATTTCAGATCTTCCACATCCAAACAAGCCTGGATTTACTCATATTTCAAAGGACTCGGAGGAAAACCAACAGTGTTCTTCCATGAACTTTATCTCTGTCACAAATGTAGCTGGCCGATGATCTATCAGAGTCATGTGAAAGAGGTCATGGCTGCTCTTATAGGGGCAATAGACAGGCATGCATTTGAGAAGATTGCTCTATGACTACCACTAGTGTTGATCTTATTGAGAACCACAATCCAACTGGAGGCCTTCAGCTTTTTGCCATATAACTTGGAAACAAGGGGTCTGAGTTTGGTGTTGTCTCTAACTTCTGCAAGCCACATTCTTTAATCAGGACAATCTGGAGACAGAAGGACTTCAACATACTCAACAAACTTGCCGGAACAGCAATTCTGATGAAGTTACCTCTTAATTTAAAAGTCTCACAAAAGAATGTCACAATCCCAAACCATAAGACCCACAAGCAAATAATATTCCGCTCTTCTCTAAACCCCTAGAAAATTGTACAAAAACTCTCTATCAAGATGCTGCTACCTTTCCCTTCATAATCACACTGATTTCAAGACTTCCGCATAAAAATCAGCATCCACTAATGTTATTTTCTTGGATTTATCAGCCCAATACCAATTGAAGACAAGAGAAAACGATTCGTACTCGCACTCTGAAGTTGAGGCCTTAACAAGATTGCCCCTCCCATTGATTCCCATTCACTTAATAGAGCTTGCATCCTGTACCTCAATGATATTCAAATTTCTTGTCACAAAACTAAAGTGGGATATCAAGAAATACTGCACTATATCAATGGCATTCATGTTTCTCTACTGGTTGGTCATGCCCATTACCATGTGGCAAAGCTCCTAGCTCTCCCCTTCATCGGACCTTCCCCCCCCCCCCCCCCAACAAAAAAAAACAACCCGAGAAAAAAAGAATAAAAAATTAAGCAAGAAATGATCACAATTAATATAAGACACAAATATTAGCAACTACCTCAACAGAGGAATGGATGTACTAATTACTAAATAAAAAAGAGATAACCATAATTGAATCCATAAAATGCACTTATTGTGCCACTCACAGCAGAACCAATCTGAAAATTGAGCAATTTTATACATCAATCAAGCAATTTTATCCAATGGAATGGTAAAATCAAAACCAAAGGCTAAGAATTGTGAATGGGTTAGAAAAGGGGACTTTTTTCTTCCCTTTCTGTGTGTTCACCATAGAAAAGCTCTTTCTGATTATCAGCGGCACTGTCCAACGACCAGTTTCCTGAAGACGAGAAGAACGAGAAAAAAGAATTTAAAAGGTTAGATTCAATGAGAAATCAAAGAGGGAATCAGTAAACTCACAGGTTCCAATCGGCGCACAAATTAGTTGAGTCACAACGTCTGGCGCCGAACCCACTCACTTTCACCAGTTAAACTACCTTTCACTCGCCTCAATACTCCCTCTTTCTGGTTTTAAAGAGAAATGCAAAAGCCAAGAATCCGAGTTTCTAGTAACAACTTTCGGACATTTTACCGATTGAAGGAACTGACACTCACTCGACAACTTTTTATAGCTCTACCTACTTTTGTTTCTTTAAGTACTATGAATGAAGATGCATTTTTATAACTTCCCACAAAAAACTTATGATAAATACGCTTACAAAATACAAGATGTAAATTTCAGAAAGACTTTGTAAATTTATATAACAAAAATTTTGCTTGTGACTTTAAATAATTTTGGCCACCCTCAATAAAAAATTCTGGTTTCGCCCTTGATGAGGATGAATTTACATGATACATGACCTATATAATTGAATCGACTCATAATTCATTTTTAGAAAGGGACTCGTTCAAATTTAAAGAGGCTACCTGTTAGTTTTTAAGCGGTGTGACTATATTTTCCTCACCAGCTGCAGGTAATAGTGAAAGCAATTTGTGTAAAATTGTTCCACTGGTTGAAGCTACTAGCAGCGAGCACATGCAAATGATAGCAACACTAAGCTGTGATCGATCAGTAACGCTGATGGACTATGATCACCAACCATAGACCATATCATGCAATGATGCAATGCAAGATCAGCATTGAAGAACACATCACATATGCATTCACTACTAAGAATACCAAAAATGTCGCTTTCTTAACCAACACTGCTTCTCCATTATCACTACTCAGTCCTCCAGGAAGTGTAAACCCTGCTGTAAATGCAGTAGTAGCCAACGGTGCTGCCACAATTGATATCATGTTTCTCATTTCTGTCAAATCTATACTAGGTTGAATGCATGGTGTTTTCGAATCTGGATTAACACCAGCTCTTCTGCAATCACCTACAATAAGCTTCCAGGTATATTGTCGCATCATCATTAACAATAATTCAAACGGAAGTAGAAAATGAATGTATTTTGTTTCTTTGTCCTCCTTATGAATACTTTTTTCCCTCTTAAAAACAAAAACACGGCAATTCCACCATCCAACATAATGACTATGAAGCATTATTAAGAAACTGAAAGAGGCATGCGTGTTGATTTGTACCTAGATTCATCTTCTCCACTTGCTTTTTGCAGGATGGCCTTCTGTCTACTCCAATGGTTTGCCTTCTGCTCTCTACTCGCATGTACTCATCTCATTGTTGCATCCGCATATTATGTGTCTGGGCAATCTTTTCAGGATTTCCAGTCATGCTGATTTGAAGTAATTAAACTTCTCTTGAGATTTGTATGATATGAATATATGATCAAATTACATATCCCTTAAGTTAAGGCCCAATTTTTTTCCACTGGACTTTACTAAACTTAGTTGACTGGAATGAAATTGAATTTATTTTTGCCCAACTAAATTGAACTGAATTGAACTTATTTTTGTTGAACCAGATAGAACTAAACTTATTTCCATTAAGTTCTAAACTTATTTTGTTGAATCGTACTGAATTGAACTTATTTTTACTGAATTAAAGTAAACTGGATAAAACTTATCTTTTATAAAGTGGACTGAATTTATTCTTGGAAAAAAACAAGCAACAGGGGCTAAATTTGGTAGCGTATGCCCTCTTTGGCAATGTTAAGTGAAATTGCGCAGCATAATGAGCTTATCCCACACAATCAAAAAGAAGCAAGCTGGTAAGACCCTGTGGTTGTCACTTGTCAAAGTATTTGTTAAGTTACGCTATTCAAAGTTCTAAACTTTTCTACACAGTGCCGTTCCCTGATAGCGAAGATTGTATGTTCAGCGCAGGACATTATGCTCCCACCGTTCACACCCAGTGACAGAGCCAAACTTTTCCCGGACAATGATTAAAAAATGACATGAACTACTGACTTCAATGACTAGTCGTAGGCTATATTTGAATTATCGCAACAACCTTACGTAAATATGGGTTCAAACAGCATTGATTCAAAAAAGCATGGAGTCTTGATCACCCAAAAAAAAAAAAAAAAAAAAAAAAGGCATGGAGTCACTGTACTCGCAAAGCAGTAGTAGGCAAGGTGATTTGGCGAAAAATTTGTTCTGCTTTGACCAAGTGGAGTCAAGGTCAACGATGAATATTGTATACTGACAGATAAAAGTCCTCCAACAAGGTCACCATCAGAGGGAATCAAGCTACAACCTTTTCTCAGTCTGCACTTCTTGTTCAACTGTTAGACCACTAGCCAATGGCTATTGCCTCATATGCAAATGTAGAAAGCAATTATGAGTAAAATTTCCATCCCACTTTCACTCCACTGAGAAAATCAGAAACTAAGCAAAATGACTGCCCTTTCCGCATTGATTCTCCTCCTCTGGTACTTCACACTGAAATCCTGCACTGGCAGCACTGCTACAGACACCCTCACAATAGCAAAGTTCCTCAAGGACCCTGAGACAATCATCTCCAGCAACAACAGTTTTACTCTAGGGTCCTAACCATCGTTATGTGGGCATATGGTACTCTAAGCCCTCTGTGAGGGATGTTGTTGTCTGGGTGGCCAACAGGAACAACCCGCTGAACGACACTTCTGGTATCTTCAGGGTGTCGAAAGACGGTAATCTTCAGGTCTTGAATGGTAAAAACCAAATCCTTTGGTCATCAGACGTCTCCAACAAGGTTGTTAGTGGTTTCTCAGCTGCGGCCCAGATTCTGGATTCAGGCGACCTCGTGGTGAGAATCAAAGATGATGTTATATGGCAAAGCTTTGATCACCCAACAGACTCTTTGTTGCCAAACATGAAACTCACAGTCACCAAGAACGTGAACCAGAAGCCAGCACTGCGGTCCTGGAAAAGCCCGGCAGATCCCTCTGATGGACGGTTCACAAGCAGTTTTGACAGTTTTACCCTCCCCCAGGTTTTCATCTGGGACGGGGATCAGCCACAATGGCGAAGTGGTCCATGGAATGGTAATATCCTGATTGGAGTACAGTACAATCCCACAGACTTCATCAATGCTCAATTCGTGATTTCTTCTGACAAAAAAGGGACTATCTCTTCATCATACTTTTACCCAAACAAGTCCCTGCTATCAACATATCTGTTGAGCTTAGCAGGCAAGTTCACACAAAATATGGTGGGATGAAGGGAAAAGAAGCTGGGAGGTTGAGGTGCAGTTTCCTGCAACAGAGTGTGATCTTTACGGGAAGTGCGGGCCATTTGGGACCTGCAACTCACAAAGAAAAACAATCTGTCAATGTTTGAAGGGTTTGAGCCAAGGAATAAGGCAGAGTGGAGTAAAGGAGATTGGAGCGGTGGATGTGTGAGGACGAAACAATTACAGGGTAAAGATGATGGATTTTTGAGGCTAAAGATGATGAAAGTTCCAGATCATCCTGAGTGGAGACTGGGGTTGGATCAAGATGGGTGCAGAACCCAGTGCTTGAAGAACTGCTCGTGCTTAGCTTATGCATACGATACAGGTATTGGCTGTATGACATGCAGTACAAGCCTAGTCGATATACAAGAATTCTCCGTCGGTGGGGTAGATCTTTACCTTCGTTTAGCATCTTCAGAGCTAGGTAAACAATTACATGCTTGTTAACAATTACACAAGACTCATCCGTACCCCCCCCCCCCCACCCAAAAAAAAAAAATCCACCTGTTGAGCAATTTTTTCCGGACTGAGTTAAAGCATCTCACTAGGCTGTCCTCTAGTTTGGGGTTGTTTAATAACAATAACTTTTTGAAGAAAAAGAGTTATTTGGGGGTGTTTTAATTATTTTGATCAAGTTAAATAACTAAGGTCCTGTTCTTTTGTTAGGTCCTTTTAGATTTATCAATTTTAACATACTTCAATTTACTTCAATCCACTTCAACCTACTTCAACCCACCTGAAAAAAATACTAACCTCTATCCACTTCAACCTACCTCAACCCACCTCAACCTACTTCAACCAATGTCAACTCACCCCTTCATAATTTTAATAATTTGCAAAGTATCATGTGAGATTTAATTATTTTTGCGAAGTAGTATGATTTGAAAATGGTGAAAATTTATAAGTAAATTGCGGTGGGTAAAATGGTGAAGTAGGTTAAGGTAGGTTGAAGTACATTGAAGTGGGTTGAATTTTTTTATGTGATAAATTGAACTTGGTTAAAATAATAAAAGTATATTGAAGTGGGTTGAGGTTGGTATTTTAGAATTGACCCACTAAAAGAACAGGACGTAAAAAAATTAGAAACAAAGTATTCCATCTGTAACTATGAAATTTGATAATTTCTTATCAGGTTCAAAATCTATACCTTCGAAAATCATTTAATTTCTAATTACAATTTGTAAACGTGAGACACAGACGAAGATATTGAGATATGAAAATAATTATAGGAATGCATCGCACAAATTAAACAATGCAAAACATTTAAGTACGTATCAGTGTCATCTCCTATATTTTAAAATTAACAACAAATTTATATTGCTGATATATTTTGTAACAATTACGATCATGCTATTTTCTTATATTACATTTGAATTTTTCGAATACAAACATGTTATTTTCGTGGGTAAATTGGGATGGGTAAAAGAGTAAGGTGGGTTGAAGTAGATTGAAGTAGGTTCAATTTTTTTAATGTCATAAATTAAATTTTAGTTGATAATAGAAGTGGGTTTAAGTGGGTTTAAATATATTGAAGTAGGTAGAAGTGGATTGAGGTTAGTATTTTCAAATTTACCTATGAAAAAAAAGGCCCGTATATAAAAAGTTGTCATCAATAAATTTTATAACCCAAATTATCAAAAATAATTGACAAATTGTGCCGATCTCCAACTTCCAGAAAAGTAGTTACAAAATTGTGAAATTATCATTTTGCGAAAAAATGCACTAAAAATTACAATAATTTCATAAATTATCACACATAATTACATTCTCATTATTTTAATCCACTTCAACCCACCACAAAAAAAAAACACATCAACTTCAACCTACTTCAAGTCCTCAACCTACTTCAACACACCTCAAAAAAAATATCAACTTTAACTCACCTCAACACACCTCAACACACTTCACCCTTTTACCCACCCCAATTTACCTACGAAAAGAATATGCCCTAAGTGGGTATTTGGTAAACAACTGTTTGAAATAGCTGTCTTGCCCCAAAAAACTCTTTTTGAAAAAGCTATTTCCATTAGCCTTTTCAAAAAAACCTTTTGTAGAAATGACAAATTTGCTTAAAACTATAAACAAATTATATTACATGCCATTGCATTGTATTTAATTATTTATATAATACTATTTTACAAAACAAAAAGAGTATATAGTATTATAAAATGTTCCTTAGTAGCATTCAGACAAGGTTAGATCTTGAAGATTAACTAGAGTATAATTTTTTTAAGACAAAAACAAACTATTGAAATTGCATTGTCTTTTTATTGTTTGTATATTTTTTCCTTAACCAAGTAGTATACTTTTTGGTGTAGATTTTCTAATTTCGCAATTTTGCTAATATATTATATCACGCTTATTTAGTTCTCTCATCATGCACCCTTAGAACGTCTAATATTATGATATTTATACTTTAGATTGTTCAATTTTCCTTCCGATTATCTCGACGATGAGCTTTGGATCGATACAAAATAGTAATATTTGATCCTATGTTTTGTATGAATTGAATCTAATGAAGATAAAGTCACTAGAAATTCGTATAAATTTCAATTCAATTTATAACAAAAATTTTAAAAATAAGAAAATAATGTTATAAAACATTGACATAATTTACATAAGTACAAATTGAAAAGAAATAAGATAAACAATGAATGCAAGTTATGTAGAATTTAATAAGAAAGCAAAGTTTTATCAATGAAGTTTTTCTTCTATTTTTTTGTGTGGTCATAAATGGTGTTAATTTATACTTGTGATACCAATTTAATTCTTTTTAAAAAGAAATTGACCAATAAATAAAAAAATATTTCTATGAAGAGGTAATTTAGAGATAAGGATATAAATAGAATTTTACCTAATATCTTTATTAAAAACAACTAATTTTACCAATCAATTTTTCTACAAACAGTTAATTCAAATGACTAATATAAACAGCTAACAGCTAACAGTTAATACAAATAACTAACAATTAATGGCAGTTTATCAAATAGGGATGTGAAGCAATAGGCAATCCTAGCTTTTAAAAATCTAGAGTCTTAACAGGGAGGACTACTTTGTGGTTTATGGATGAGGCTGGATGCATCTAAAACAACCCCCCAACCCCCATAAAAGGGAAGAGAGAGAGAGAGAGAGAGAGAGAGCGCGCCTTGCATGGAGCGAACTCAGGTATTGGCTTGGTTGCTAGCGATTAAACAAGAGTTATTCATAATGATGCCCAGTGGAATTCTGTTTCAACTGCAGGCACTAACAAGGTGAAAGTAATCATAGCAGTGACAGGGAGTCTCCTAGCAATAGCAGTAGTAGCTCTCCTTTTATGGTTTACGTGGAAGAGAAGAGCTCAGGAACAAGGTAATGCGCCTTTAGTTCAGATCTGACCACCGTTTCAGGATTGATAAAGTCTTGTAAACACATAAAGTGCTGATCAGGGCATTTGATTATTCTCTATAAGCTCACCCTGGCAATAAATGATTGAGCGGTGTGCCAAGACAAAGTCAGAGTGTCAGGCTCATAGCAACAGCATCATTTACCAAAACCAAAAATAAAAAGTACACAGTAGATAGCACAAAAATTTGAGGGTACACGTTTTTTAAGGATTGAATCTAATTCATATTATGAAAAACACAGCTCACAACTCAACAGCAACAGACAATGATCATGTGACTGGGGATAAGAAATGCAAGGAGAAACTTGAAGAGCTTCCGCTATTTAAATATGAAAGCCTTGCAGCAGCAACAAACAACTTCAGTGAAAGTAACAAGCTTAGGCGAGGTGGCTTTGGTACAGTATACAAGGTAATATTTGCTTAGGGAATATCAAAACTAGTCACACCAACTATGAGGTCATGCAAAATTTAACATTTGGTAGCACATTCCCAGGGAAAATTGGAAGATGGACAAGAAATAGCTGTGAAAAGACTTTCAAAAGCATCTGGACAAGGCCTAGAAGAGTTTATTAATGAGGTGATGGTGATTTCTAAACTGCAGCATCGTAATCTTGTCAGACTTCTTGGATGCTCGGTTGAAGGTGAAGAGAAACTGCTGATCTATGAATATATGCCAAACAAAAGCTTGGATGCATTTCTATTTGGTTAGTATCACAATTCACGAATTTTTCAAAACATTTTGTGTCCTCTTTGTCCGCTATTAGGGTAGGGTTGGCTTCTGCCAAGAGCGGAGGTAATTTAGGCCGTGCCAAGCCAACTCGTAGGCTACATGGCTACACCACATTTCTCCGCCGTGAATTGAACTCAGGACCTCCCAGTAGGAAGTGGTCTAGATGCTATTAAGCCAGGGGCTCTTTGGCTTCGTAACTGGCAGCTATGAGGTTTGATATTGTACGTTGACTGTTGAGTAAGAAAAACACAGATCTAAAAAGCATGCCACTCCATAATGATATAATCTCATGTATTGCTGCCATCTTTGATCCACCATCAGTTCCACAGAAGAAAAAGATCTTGGATTGGAACAAAAGATTCAACATTATTGAAGGGATATGCAGAGGCCTCGAATGCCTCCACAAAGATTCCAGATTAAGAATCATACATAGAGATTTGAAGGCAAGTAACTGCTTGCTAGACAAAAAACTTAACCCAAAAATTTCAGACTTTGGCATGGCACGTATCTTCACGGCCGAGCAAGATCATGCTAACACTAGAACGGTTGTTGGTACATAGTAAGTTTCCTACAAATGAAGCTTTATATGATTAGAAAGCTGGAAAGAACTACTAATGTTTCTGATATTGAAACATCTATGAATGAATGTGGATGCAGTGGTTATATGTCCCCTGAGTATGCCATGCAAGGTCTATTTTCTGAAAAATCAGATGTGTTTAGCTTTGGAGTGTTATTGCTGGAGATCATAAGTGGCGAAA
This sequence comes from Carnegiea gigantea, assembly GCA_029747015.1. Lineage (NCBI taxonomy): Eukaryota > Viridiplantae > Streptophyta > Magnoliopsida > Caryophyllales > Cactaceae > Carnegiea > Carnegiea gigantea. The sequence goes on along the minus strand of JAKOGI010000446.1, from coordinate 77,983 downwards.
GAAATGGCATCTTCTCAGATGATGATGATGAGCAGTCCTTGACCCTTCTAGGATATGTAAGTACCACCAATCTTCCAAGAGTTCATGCTATATATCTTCCTCCTAGAACTGATGAACTACTCCCTGTCCAATTACCCATCCTCATGACCTTCAACCAACCTGATTTTAGCCCGAGCTAGGTAAACTGATGTCAATCTAAACTATAATAAAATGCATCCAAGAACCAGACCAGATGTTGATCTGACTCCATATGATCCAATCCCAAAATGCCCCAGTCCATCATTAACTAAACTAGCTTGACATGGTTGTGTAGCAGTCGTTTGAACTTTGAACCCCAAAAAAAACTTTTAAAAAAATTAAAAAACAGTGACCCAACACATGATCTGAGCAACCTATTTGCAGATTTGCTAGGTCTATTCTTCCTAAATCAACAGAATTCCTGATTTTTCATCTATTTTTTTAATTCTTCTTGTCAGGCCTGGAAGCTATGGAATGAGAAGCGCATTACCTGATTGATTGACCCAATAATTGCTGAACCCTGTCACGAAGCCAAAATTTCGAGGTGTTTTCAGGTAGGACTACTGTGCGTCCAAGAATTTGCAAGAGACAGGCCAAGCATTTCTACAGTCATCTCCATGCTTAATGGGGATATTTCAGATCTCCCACATCCAAAAAGGCCTGGATTTGCTCGTATTTCAACGGAGGCTAGCTCCTCTAAAGGAAACGAACAGGAATATTCCATAAACCATATCTCTATCACGGACTTAAGCGGCCGATGACATGTGAGATTTAGGTACAAGAGGATATGGATGCTCTTAGAGGAACAACAAAATCCCGAAACAACAAACAAGTGTTGTATATGTGCAATCTAGCCAAGTTTGGAACATTTTGACAACAAAGCTCTAGGCTATACATTGAGGGGGTCCAGCGCAGTAATAGTATTTTGAATAAGCACTTTTATATGATGACAATCCTTAGCCCATCATGCTCTTATTCATTTTCCTTCCCCGTATACATGTCCAGGGCAACCTCATGAAAAAGAAAGTATTTCATTGTTTCTTATGTTGCTATTATGCCCACAAGGCACGAGAGGCTCAAATCTCGGACCACGAAGGTATTACACTGGTCTCAAAAAATAGTCTAAGAATGAGCCCTATTAAAGGCATCGTTGAGATAAAAAAATAAACAAATAGGTATAGTAAACCCCATTGAAGCCATCATCCTGATCCAGAACTTCAAGTCTTGTAATTAGGGGTTACCAGTTCCCAACACCTAACCCAAAAGACTAGAACCGGAACGGATATAAGCCAAACCAGCTCCGAACTTTGGGAACCAGAGCTAGTTATTATTTATACAAATCTTGCGCGTACACATTGCAAATGATTTCATGGACGAATGCAAATTCCTCCTCAGCCGTAAGACCCACAATCTTGCAGGAAAAGCACTTCACCAACTAATGTTCCACTCCTCTCTAAAGCCTAATCAATCCCTAGAAGTTACACCCAGAACTGTCATGGTCCCATTGCTTCTCTTTAAAGATCACATTCATTTAGGACTTCTACATAAAAACCCTTGTTCATTTGTGTTTTTGTTTTTGGTTTTATTAGCCCATTTAAATTCAAAAAAAGAGAGAAAATGATCGGTAACCATAGTCTGTATTTGAGACCTAGACAAGATTTTCAACCTCCCATTGATTCCCTTCGGCTTACTAGAGCTTGCAACTTCTACCCTTTTTGTTCGCAAAATGTGCTAATCTTTCCAGGGCGTCTTCTTAAGTGAGAATAACAAGAAATATCATGCTACTTCAGCCAGTGACAGCTCAAATGTCTGTTGTAGACTTGTAGTGCACAATGTCATGTATCAAAGCTCCCAAGCGCAAGAAAAAAAGCAAGAAATAATCGCAGTTACTAAACATAAATATTAGCAAATACCCCAAGACATGATGAGCTCAACAAAAAGAAGAGATTACTACGATTGAATCCATAGAATGCACTAGTCGTACCACCCACCGCAGAACCGATCTGACAATTGGCAGCAATTTTAAACAACAATAAAGTCATTACATCCACAAGAATCATATAAAATCAAAATCAACAAACTAATTCTAACTGGAAATTAAGATTTCTGAAAGAATTGCAAAAGGAATTCAAGATCAAAGTTTTAAACTTGGAATTGAATAAGAAATTGAAAGGGCGTGAGTAAACTAAAAATTAGCGTTCGTGAGGATTACCATCTGTTTAGAAAGAGGTCCAGCGCATGTGGGCAAGTCAGTTGAATCCAACGTTTGATGTTGACGCCGCCATTAAAGTTGAACTCACCCACCTTCTTCCTCGCTCACTCTGTGTGTCTCGGTCTCTCACAAGCACGCGCTGAGCAAAGTTCCCCCAAATCCAATGCCGGTATGATTTGTGGATGATTCAAACATCATCAGATTCCAATTTCAACAGCTCCACATGGTATTCAAATTTCAACCCGTCCTGGGAAAATATAACATTGACCTTGGCTATTTTGACCCTTTTTTTTGGGATAGGAATTTTGAATCATTTTTGGTTTTAAAACTCAGCCAAAAAACCCCAAAAAAGTGTTTAATCAGATATATAAAATTATTCCTATTTTTCTTTTAAAAAAAGTTGATTTATCAATATAAGTTAATTCAAATTATTTAACACTCATTTTCTATTCTTGACTTTAAGTCATGTGAATAGAGATCATTTGTGATGAGAGAGTTTTACCTATTATGAATCAACAGTAGTTCGATTTCAATTAAATAGAAATAAACAAAACCATTAAAAAATATAGTAATTGTGGGAATAATATTTGAAATAAAGAGGTGTTTGACAAACAATTTTTTGAATAGCTTTTTGATTAAAAAGAGGTTTTTTGATCAAAATTAGCTGCTTGACTAAGTAAAAAAGCTAATTTGGGTGTTTGATAAAAGAGTTTTTCAGAAGAGTTTTTTGGATCCAAAAAGCTAATTTGAAAAAGCTGATTCCATGAGAGAAAGAGCTTTTTGAAGAATTAGTTTTTTGTCTCACAACTTTATCAGAAACAGTTAATTTTACCAAACAGTTTTTCAACAAACAGCTAATTCAAACAGTTAATACAAACAACTAACAGTAACTAATACAAACAGCTAACAGATATTTGTCAAACAGGGCCAAAAAGTGTTCAGCCTTTCTTAAACAAATATATAAATTTTTAAGCTAAACGAAATTTTAAAAAAAAAAAATCTTGCAAGGCAAGCACAAGATGGTGAATACCAACATCATCATCATCATATTTTTTTTATCATATGTTATTTTAATTGTCAGATACAAATGTAATATCAGTACGACATAAAACAAATTAAGTGATATGACAACTGCTATTAAAAGTTGGTTTAACACAACAAAAGCAACTATATAGATCTTGTTCAATATAAGCCTCCAAAAGCATAACTAGACCCTATAGAATACACAAAATAAGATATTGATAAAAATGGGCAAGTTAAAGACATAAGTGAAAACTCGATTATAGATATCAAAGTCTCTTTAACTTGACAATGAGATTATAACCATAAACTCAACTGGGTACTCCTTTAAGAGAATATAGGAATCTACCCTCCAATGCAACCTTTAATATTTGGTACTTTTTTCAAGCATCATGTCATTTTCCGCACAACTATGTCACCGTCTTCAAAACCTTTTTACCCCACTTTCTTGCCCACACTCCAGGCTTCTTTTGCAGGTTAAGAACCTTCAATAATGTGCAACAAAGAAAAAGGAAAATAATCCCAAAAAAACGGTGCAAAAAGAAAGGAAAATTGATGAGCCACGGCTGCATAGCATCAGCAGTCACCACATCCCAAAAAGTGGGATCGCATATGGTGAAGGTGCAAAGTGGCCAACACAGTATCACTGTCACCATCACCATCCCACCAAAAATTCGCTCTCCCTTTTTTTTTTTTGGTTTGCTTTTGATGATTAATTAGAATAGTATTCGTATACAACACCGGATTTATGTTTGATTTAGTCAACTTGGTCCACTTCACCACCAACCAACCAAACAGGCCGCCGAGATAAAAAAATTTGACATTCTTTTTTCAAATTCAGAGACAATCCTTCAAGTTCTTCCCTCCCCAATTAGGCATGTGGGAAACGACATAGACTTTCTGCGTTTTTTCCCCCCCCCCCCTTTAAATAAACACTAGTCACTTGCCATCAACTAGTTTCTGGCTTCCTTCGTTGGACTTGCCCAGAAAGAGAAATGATAAAAAGATCATACCCAGAATAAAGAGATCATACCCACAGCAAACATTAAGTCTGTGCTCTAGATTGATCAGATGGTAATGGGTAATCTGAGACTCTGTGGAATCATATCCATTTTCTCTGTCATTCTGAAGTTTGTGTCTTTTACCCTATTCTTTGCATTGGGCTCCAATGCAAACGACACAATCACACAAGGTCAAGTCTGTAGAGATGGGCAAATCCTCGTATCTGCCGGTGGGTCGTTTGAATTTGGGTTCTTTAGCCCCCCAAATTCAACCTTAAGGTATGTAGGAATTTGGTATTCCAATACTTCAGTTCAATCTGTGATCTGGGTTGCTAACAGAAACACCCCACTTACGGGCAAAGATGGTTCTTTAAGTATTGGAAGTGATGGGAATTTGATAATTTTGGATGGCAAAGAAAGCATTGTTTGGTCTTCTAACAGTAGTGCCAATTTTGCCAGCAAATACACTGGAACTTTACTGGATGATGGGAACTTTGTGATTAGGTCAATTCACTGCAATAGTATTGCTGGGTCTTACGGCATTTGTTGGCAGAGTTTTGATCACCCTACTGATACATATTTACCGGGAATGAGAGTACATTTCAATGAAAACAAGGGGGAAATCCATACTTTTACCTCTTGGAAGAGTGAAAGTGACCCTTCATCTGGGAACTACTCAATGGGGGTCGATCCTAGGGCAGCACCCCAGATAGTGATCTGGGAGGGAACGAATAGGCGTTGGAGGAGCGGGTTTTTTACTGGGATGATGTTTACTGGTGTGCCCACCATGACTGTTTTCTATTCCTCTGGATTTAAAATCTCCAATGCTGATCCACAAGGGAATTTGTATTTCACTTATTCTCCATCAAACAGGTCCTACACGTCATTCGAGTTTAAGATAACATGGGATGGGTTTGAGAAGTCATTCTTTAGGGTTAATGGCGGGTATGATTGGAATATGTTGCAAATGGAGCCTTCACATCCTTGTGATGTATACAATAAGTGTGGCGCACATGGGTATTGTAGCATGGCAGGGAACACCATTTGCAATTGCTTTCAGGGGTTCAAACCCAAGTACCAGGATCAGTGGGACAGTAGGAATTGGTCTGGTGGATGTGTTAGGAAGACCACCTTGCAGTGTGAAACGAACAATAGCCTGATTCGTCAAGACAGTTTCCTAGAGGTTCATAATGTGAAATTACCTGATTTCGCAGGTCTGTTCGATGAGGTTGGCGATAAGCAGGGTTGTGAAAAGCAATGTCTACAAACTTGCTCTTGTAGGGCGTATGCTTTTGTAACTGGAATTGGGTGCATGGCATGGGGTGATGAATTAATTGACATTCAGCAATTTTCATCAGATGGCAACACACTGCATATTCGCGTTGCTGGTTTGGGTAAGTTGAATATCTAAGTTTATTTCTTGCCTAGTTAAGTCTTGAAAATCGCTGAACAACTTCTATGAAGGAAGCAGTTTGTTTCTGATTCTGCTCTAAACGGTTCCTTCTCCTTCATGAAGATATTACTGCTTTTCGGTCAATGCCTTTTCTTTCAATACGTATATGTGTTCTGTTTATGCTGTATCACTGTTGTATTTGGGGACATCCAAATCTCCTGAAACTCAAAAATCCTACAGGCTCCATTTCATGAAAAATATTTGGTGGGTTTCTCTCGCCGTGTGCTTCTCGGGTGGGTCACGCTATTATCTTTTTCTGCTCAGTTGCAGTGCTAACTCAGTTTCCAGCATGGGTACTTGCGTTACAATGAAGAGTCTGCATAATGCAGCTTGATTTTCAGCAAGCATATGCATCTAATCCAAGTCTCACATCACTCTAGTTAGTCCTTGCACTTCATAGCACCCCAATACATGTCTTTGCACGGAGAATTAAGTCAATAAGATTTTGCAGAAGGTTTTTCTTATTTATTTGCTGCTTTTTGGAATGCAGATACCAAGGCCAGCTTATCTGGTCCAAAGATTGCAGCTATTGTGCTAAGTGTGGTATCATTACTTTGCATAATCATATTCCTTCTGTGGAAATTCAGATCTCAAGTGAAAGGTGAGATGCTCTGATTTCAGTTATTTTCTGATGTTTTGATTTACCCTTCTACAATCTCCTATAAGACATTCTTCCCTTCAGCAGTTTTGCAGACTAAGAGATATAACAATGAAGGACTAACAACTCAATTGAGGAAAAGCCAAGGATATTCAACAGAGATCTCAGGATCACAGGAAATATCCAGAGACCAAGATTTAGTGAAAGCACAAGATTTGCCAATGTTCAATTACAATCTTGTAGCTTCTGCTACAAATTTCTTTTCGGAAGAAAACAAGCTCGGAGAAGGTGGATTTGGTCCTGTTTACAAGGTATGCTCATACGTGATAAAAATTTTGGACAAGTAGAACTAAATTTGGGTTGCACTTACATAATGAATCTACTCTTAACTCAGGGAATGCTACCTGATGGACAAGAAATTGCTGTTAAGAAGCTCTCAAGGAAGTCTGGTCAAGGCATGGAGGAGTTCAAGAATGAGATTTTGCTAATTGCCAAACTACAGCATAGAAATCTGGTCAGAATACTAGGCTTCTGTATGGATGGTGAGGAGAAAATGCTGATCTATGAGTACATGCCCAAGAAGAGCTTGGATGGCTTTATTTTTGGTAATACTTAATAAAACCACATTAGACTTTCCGTTTTGAGCTCTTGACAAATACATCAATCACGGACTGTATTTTCCTAAGTTGATTTCATGCTTTTTGCATCATTTCTTGTTGGTGGTTGATGACAGGCCAACAAAAGCAAGGGCAACTTGATTGGAGAAAGCGTTCTACAATTATCGAAGGGGTGGCAAGAGGGCTCCTTTATCTTCATCGTGACGCGAGATGTAAAATAATTCACAGAGATCTGAAAGCTAGCAACATACTGCTTGATCAAGACATGAATGCAAAGATTTCAGACTTCGGTATGGCTAGAATGTTTGGCGGAGATCAACAGCATATGAACACCAACAGGGTTGTTGGGACCTAGTAAGCTAACCAACTTCTAAAACTCATGAATTCTCCTCTTTTAGCCGAGTTAAAAAAGCCTGACTTATCTGGTCGATTCTGTTCTCCACTTGACGTAGTGGTTATATGTCTCCGGAGTATGCAATGGAAGGTATCTTTTCAGAGAAGTCTGATGTATATAGCTTTGGTGTATTGCTGCTCGAGATAATTACGGGAAGACGCAACACTAGCTTTCGTTCGTCTGAATACGTAACCCTTGTGGAATATGTAAGTCATTTGTCTAAGAATAAGACCCCTCTGATAAAAACATTGAGACCTGCGAGCCAATGACAAATGTCACAATTGGGTGCAGGCATGGCAAATATGGAAGGAAGGAAAAGCAGTGGAGCTTGTCGATTCCTCAATAAGGAACTCCTCTCCAAGTGATGAAGTATCAAGATATGTGCATATAGCCATGTTATGTGTTCAAGATTCTGCAGTTTATAGACCTGTAATGTCACAGGTGGTTCTGTGGTTGGAGAGTGACACTGTTGCACTTCCAATACCAAAGGAACCCACTCTGACGCACTCCTTGTTTAAAGGGTCTGTTGAAATAGATAGTCGTAATGAGGTTCATGATGTTGGATCTTTGACAATCTCTACAATGGTTCCACGATAACTTTACTTGACTTAGAATCTTCGTAATTATAGATATATGCATATATCTCTTTGTTTCTCAAAGAGTTTTGTGCACAATTTTTGTTTTTCTCACAAGTATTTGTTTTTCTTTTATTGGTTAAGTTCAATGGCAACTGCAAGTGTCAGTGTCATCTCTCTTTTTACGACTAGCAAAGTAGAAACATAGTTCCAAGAGACATCAATATGTGAGTGAGTCAATCATATTGATATTGTTTTACTTGTTTTTGACACATTTTGTTTAACATCTCATCCTCGTAGTTGACAGCCAGATATCTAAGGCTGTTTGTCATCCTGTTAGGCCTCTGGTACATAGAACAGTCTACCTTGAGAAGTCTTGTTCTGTTTTCTTACTAGAGCAATTTTATGGCAAGTCAGGCTTCAACATTAGAGGCTCGTATCAAGAAAAATACTACTTACTGACCATATTCAATTACATAAGATGCAAAGAGACACCTATGTGTATGAGCAGCTTTCTGGTTAGTCTTTTTTTTTTTTTTTTTTTTTTTTTTTGCATGGGAGAAAAAAGATTGCTGTCTTGATTAGTGACAGTCACCTACCCACTTTCTTTCCTTGGTCAAATTCAAATGGCTGAAAAAGAATACTGATGAGCTAACACTGCTGGTAATATCAACAACTAGGAGCTTCATCGTCTTCCCGACCTTTGAACAACCAATTAATAAATTCAGATCCATTGAAGCTGGCATTTTCGAAGACAACAAATGCTATGACAGCCAATTGCCAAGCTTGACCTGTCGTGGCTTTGAAGTGGTTAAGTCTTGCCTCTTTTTTTGTTCTGGTAGTAATTTTTTAATTGTGTATGATAATGCTGGTTACTTCGTTAATTTTATGTTCCCTTTCTGTCTATAAATAAAAATGGAAGAAAAATGTTACATTCGCCTTTTCCGGTCAACGAAGGTCAAATAAAAGAAATGTTATGTTTGGTTTTCTGGATTCTGCTGCTGTCTTTTGAATTGTTCTGAATACTGAACAAATGGAAGTCTAGTCATCAGCAACCTCCTAGCAAGTTCTCCATGCAATTTTTTGTTTTTTATTATATTTATTTATTTATTTATTTTTGCTACTATCTTTTAGGATGATCATAGACTGGGTTGTTCGCACCCTGGGATGTTTAAGGTTGTTGTACTTAGTACGGGTGTCTGTGAGTTGAAGAACCGGGTCATTGGGGTGTATGCTACATCACCAAAGCAGTTTCTAGTACCATAGATCATCTATAATAACCTTGACCATATCGTATAGTCAGAAATTCTCTGATCTAAAATTTTCTCTGGATTCCTGAAAATTCACGGACAGACAAACTCAATGGAATCGAAACTTTTACATGCTGGGAAAGTCTCCGCTGTGAAATGTCTTGACAAGATGAAATGAACTCCGGAGTATGCCTGTAGTGGTGCTTTCATAGCAGTTCCTGTATTGTTTGTGCATACGTGATTGAAACTAACTACTAGTATGGGCAGTATTTAAATAGGGGTTTGCCTCGATCTTTAACTCCGCTCTTGCATATTTTGAGCAGGGTAGTGATTATTCTTTCAACTGTGCTTTAATGGGTTTTGCCTTTTCTTTCTCAACTACTTTGTCAGATTCCTTTTCACAGGTGATGGCCAGGTGAGAGAAAAACTCATAATTTGCCAAGCATTATGATTTATGACACATGCTACTGGAAGTGAAGGGAAGCTAGGTAAGACACTATAGGATGCAGTACTCGATGATACTTGCTAAACATAGTTCAGCATTAGCCTGATCTATCACTGGTTTCCGGTATAAATGCGAGGAACTAGTTTGGCTTCACTATGCTAAGTTGAGCTTGTTCCTTTATCTTGGGAGGCAATGCAGGCCGTTCCCTATGTCATTCATGCTTAGATTTTTGTCCATTTCGATATGTGTTTGCCTATGGCTCAAAGTCATTAGTCTTTCTAATAATCATTAACAGATAGAAATTATTGACGTAAGAGTATTTATCAGCATTGCTGATGTCTTCTCTTGGACCAGATTCCTGTCAAACCTCGTTTCGTGCCCAACGTTGACCGAATCTGATTGCTGCTCTGGAAGACTGCAATTAGTACTCAGAATCAAGTTCTGGAGACTAGATTGCCGTTCATCTTCATCATATCAAAGTCAGAAAGAGTGGCTCTGAATCAGATCATCAGTCAATATTCCAACAAAATCAAGTCTTCACAGTGTCTTTTGCTGATGTTCATAAGCCAAACAGAGTTTTCAAGTTTAGTAGGGGGAAATGCTTCTCTCGATTCTAGAAGACTGGAAAAACTGGATGTTGATTTGATTTCTAGTAATTAATTCACGTGTTTGCTTTTGCTCTTGCTTTTGCTTTTACATTGTTGCTGTTCCTTCTTATTTTAAAGAGCTGTGTTTTTGCTGACTTTTCTATCCCAAGGGATCCAATGTCACTCTGAAACCCCATTTATCTCTTCTTATTTTAGTTTTCTATTTGGCTGATGGTTGATAGGGTGTTTAAGGATCAACTCAACAAAAAGGTTGAGTTGATGATTGTGTATATAGAAATAGATTTTATACTCTGATATGTTTTTTAATATGAATGTCCTTTGAGCTTGATGTACGGGTGCTGCAAAGGCTATCTTATCTTGCGCGATAGTCAACATATAAGAGTTGATGAGATTTGAACTTGAGAGCTATCTCTCGGAAAGGCTCTAATACTATATTCAAAAACCAATTCAACTAATAGTTTAAGCTAATGATTGAAGGTGTAGGAGTAAGTTTTATACTCTTAAGAAAAGGGTGTGTGAGTTGAGTTGTTACCTCTCAATGTCCTGTACAACAAAGCTAGTAAGTTAGACGAGGCTCAGTTCTCTTGATTTAGCATTTGAAGCTAACTTATTCTTTGGAACCTGCCTCACTTTCAACTCAACTCATTTGCACCCTTACATTCAAGTGACATCTTGGTTACGTTAATTAAATTTCTTCTCTACGTAGACATTTTGTGAAAGTACGGAGAAAATAGTTAATAATAATACTCATAATTAAGCAAGGAATATCAAGAAAACTGAGATATATAAGGATCATAGTAGTCATATATGTTGGTTATTAAAAAAAATGAAGTCACCAAAAGAAAGTTCCAGAGTAAATACTACGCAACAGACTAATTCCACATTAATTATATATTTTGAAGGCTATCCGGCATCGGACGCCAATGAGAAATGAATGTTCCAGTTAGGTTGCCGTGCCAATGATTATTGGAGCATCAGCAAAGACGACGCAGCTTCCTAACAACTTGAAACGATTATATGGTGTCTCCTAATTGAGAGCAATTTGTCTATACGCTCCCTACTTATGCAGCTTAACACCAAATTAAATAAAAACCAAAAAGAAAAAAAAACCCCTTCTTGCTAAGAAGCTGCTAAAAATGTTTTAGCTGGCAACAAGTAAATGGGAGTTCAGCAACAACCATACGATAAATGATTTATAGATCACGTAATTATTTGTACATATATACGTCCAAAAACATCCATGAAGTTTGACTGTTTGAATTTGGTAAGGTACAATTATAATTGTTATCCCACACTTTTCTTGTCAGATTTTGCATTGCCTCGATACGTGGTATCTAGTTGGCCCCCATGACCGGCGTATATATTCCATGACAGTAGATATTTTATGCACAACGTTCATTTCATGTGTTGTGTGATAGCCTCACATCTAACTTTTGTTGTAATGAAGAGCAAGTTGTGCCCTTTTATGTGAGTTTAGCAGCAAATTATTCAGGTGGGAATGATGGCTTTAAGGCTTGTTAGCATTTACAAAATTCTTTTCCATAATTTGAATCTTCTTCTTGTTGTTGTGGGCGATGAAATATCAATGCTGATACCAATTGAATTCAAGAGTCTTAACATTGTTGTTTATGATATAGTTTTATTCATATATCACATTAGAGTATGCACTTTGAAGAATTCAAATGCTTTGTGAAGCTTTACGATAAGTGATAGTGAGGGGAATTATGCGATGCTTAACTAGAGGTCATTTGAAATGTTGTGGAGTGACGTAGCATCAGTTATCCGAGGAAATTTTCAGCATACCGTATATTAAGATGAATCATTTAGGAAATTTTTAAAAATATAAATTTTAAAAAAATATGAAAAAAAGAATATAATCTATCTATATCTATAGTATAGATAAAAGCAATGTATTTCTGACGTGGCTTTTCCCTGCACTGTTAAAAATTAGAACTTCTGGGCCATCGGATTAATCCTCACTTCAATCTCATCCGTCCATATTCAGTAATTAATTCAGAACCAAATAAAACTTAACAAGAAAAATATAATCATTTTCGTTTATTACAGATACATAAAAAGGAAATACGAATAACATTATTTTATTACAGATACATGAAAAGGAAATAAGAATAACATTCTTAATCAATCTCCTGCTAACAGGAATCTATTACCCTGCTACCAAAATTGTTTCACCGTGAAAAAAAATTCACAAAACCCTTCTGTTCCGAATCCGGTTATCTACATCACGCCCTTCGATTTGATTTGTAAGGCTTCCAATCCTCCGGTCAGTCTCTTATTTCTTTTTTGTAATTGATTTTTTGGTATTAATGTCCAGAAACATGTTAATAGCTAATTTTTCTTGCCTAGAAGGCTTTCAATCCTCACGTTTAATGCCCAGAAATATGTTATTTCTTTTTTGTAATTGATTTTTTGGTATTAATACCTAGAAATATGTTAATAGCTAATTTTTCTTACTTAGAAGGCTTCCAATCCTCACGTTTAATGCCCATAAACATGTTTGTGTGTGTATGTGTTTGTGTGTTAAATTCACGCCCAACATGTTCCCAAATCCAGATTCTATCTGTAGTGTCTGGACCCGTACTTTCCTATAAATTTTTCATGCCCAACACGTTTAATGCCCACAGGTTGAACTTTCCTGTAAATTTGGTATTACACTACATATAGATGTTGTTAAATTCATGCCCAACATGTTCCCAAATCCAGATTCAAACCAAAATTCCTAACCCCCAACCCTCCTCTGCACGAATCTCCACGTCGGCTCAGAAAACGGAAACAAAGGAAATTAGGAAACGGAAACAAAGAAAACTAGGACCATACCCATCAGAAGACACTGGGGAGGGGTGGTGTGTGACCGCCATGCGCCGCCGACGAAGGTCGTTTCACGATCTTCTTCCTCCCAAAACCCCGCATCATCGCCGATCTATGTAGCCATAGAAAGAAAACCAAAGAAACGCACCGGGGAGGTGGCGCGTGAACGTCACGCGCCGCCGACGAAGGTTATTTCAGGATCTTCTTCATCCGAAAACCCCACATCATCGCCGATCTATACAGCCATAGAAAGAAAATCAGAGAAACGCCGTCATTACAAGCGCGTGCGTCCACGCGCCACTACCATAGCGGCGCGTGGTTCCTTTCTCATGCTCGATTTCGACAGATCTACACAACGGAGGTGGTTCTCATCCGAATTTCGTAGATCAAGGCTCGTGGGTTTTTGGGGGGGGATGGCGGTGTTTTAGCATCACTTGGGTGGTTTTCAAGTTAACAAACCGGCGGTGTTTCTAGGCATGACGTACACGGCCAGGTCGAAGTAACAAAGAGCTTTCGAGAGGCAGGCAGAGAGGAGAGAGAGAGTGACGCAGGCAGAGAAGAGAGAGGGGGGCAATTAGGAGAGAGAGAGTGAAGACAATTAGGAGAGGAGAAAGAGAATGAGGCAGGCAGAGAATGAGGCAGACAAAGAGGCCTCGGTTATGTATGGGTGAACTTTGATAACTGAAAATGAAAACAATTGATCAATGTTATGAAAGCTCCAAAACGACTATTCTTTAGGCTTTTGTTGAATATTAGTGATGATTGCAAATACATGAAAAATTAAAAATGAAAGCTTTTGATAATTGACCAACAACAATGATAGAAGTGCTAAGGAGTAATTCAATTTACTATTCTTTAGGCTTTTTGTTTAATATTGCTAAGAAAGTTTTAAAAAATTATAATATTCAATTTAAAATTAGATTAGTTGTTTTTTGATTAAAAAATCTCCCAATTTTTAGAGTTAAGCCTATTTTTAGAGTAAAGTCTATTTTTTGAGAGAAATTTACAACAGTTATACGATGAAGTTTACATGGATATTGCATGATATAGTCTTCTTTTATATCCAATTAAGTCTTCTATATCCATTTTTCTCCCCCCCACTAATATATTGATCCTGAGATAATATTAATAACTAATTTTTTCTGCCTTTTTGAATAATATTAATTCCTAGGTGATTATCGAATCTCTTTGACCATTGACCTTTGGAATTTTCAGGTATTTTCAATATATATACATATAGATTACCATGTATCAAATTTTGTCTATTCAATTGTATATTCTACTCTTTTTGTATCTATTTATAAATGTTGTGATTTCGCTATCAAATATAACTATATTACATTATGTCTTTCATGTTTAATATTTAAATTTTGAATTTTGATTTGCTAAATGTAATTTATTTCATAAATCAAACGCTTTCCCCCTCAAAGTGAATAAGGAAATCAAAAAAAAAATGCAACAAAATTAAACAAAGGCTACAACAACTAAAAATAAAAATTAGCAATTCCATAAAAATAAAAACAAATCCATTTATTTCATTTAGTAGGATTGAATATCAAAGTAATCAAATTAGCAATGCAACATCGTGTACCCTCCGAAGAAACAAAATGTAGAATATTACTATGAACAATTAGAATTCAAACTGGGATACTATGAACAAAATATAGAATATTTGGACTACCTATAATCTCTATCATACTTTACATCATGTCATTTACAATCATCTGTTGTTTTAATTATTGAGTTTTAATGGTTGTACATGAAATTGTTATCTACTTATATCTTTCAATAAATTTGAGTTTCTGTTGAACTTTCCTATATTATTTTGATTCTCTCTCTCGCTCTATACACACACACACACACACATACACAAACACATACACACACAAACACCAACTATCTACCGTAGTACGCACCGTGCAAAACACGGGTGACGTTTAGCATGATTTTAGTTATATTTGGACTACCTATAATCTCTATCATACTTTACATCATGTCTTTTGCAATTATCTGTTATTTTAATAATTGAGTTTTAACGGTTGTACATGAAATTGCTATCTACTTATATCTTTCAATAAATTTGAGTTTCTGTTAAGCTTTCCTATGTTATTTTGATTCTCTCTCTCGCTCTATACACACACACACACACACACACAAACACATACACATATACACACAAACACCAACTATCTATCGTAGTACGCACCGTCAGACTAGTATATATAGAAGTAATGTGAGAAGAATTGGCCAAATTTCATTTTAATTTTCTGAGCGAGAAAAAAGCTCAGAAATACTTAGCAATATTAAAAATATTAAGCTAGATTCTTTTTTTTTTCTTTAATCAAGAATAGATGTAAAATTTTGATGATATAATAATAGGGATAAAAAGTTACATGAGACGGGTTTTTCAAAACGTTCTTTTGAAGTCGACCCCTAACTTTCCTAAAAATAATTAACTCGAACCATTCTATTAGCCCGGTTAGAGATAATTTAGTGTGCTATATGGGTCCATTGAAAGAAAGAGAGAGGGTAGGAATAAGTCAAGCCTCCAAATGTGCACATTGACTACCCCCACTGGTAAATTGCCCTTGATTTGTGCATCCCAATGATCAACCCTAGAAGATGGGATTGGGAATTTTTAGATTTGCTTTGGTTGCTTATTTTATTTTGTTTTTTTTTGAAGGAGCTTTGGTTACTGTTATGTCAAATGCATTTAGATTGCCTACTTGATATCAACTTTCGCATATGAATCCATCTTCTATTTTTTTTTTTTTTTGATAAATTAGTTTAAATGGTGAGTAAATGAACACTTTCAACATATGTGTTCAAAGGACTAAGCAATGTACAAAGGCAAGCCATAGAAAAAGTAAACAAGAAGGAAAAGAATCAAGAAAGTCCAGACAATAACGCAAAAATGCTTCTAAGCTCTGATGCATAGCATCTTCCATCAGCTTAAACTTGAAAAAGCCTTTAAAAGATTACAAGACAATGTCCAGCTAGGGACAATTAGAAGCAACCTCACTTAAATTGCCCACACCGAAAAGTGTTCAAAGTTTCGAATAATATCTAGGAGATTATACGGGAAGTCCTCGTTCCAATTCTTGATCCAAAGGCTAAATCTAAATTTGATGCCCCAGCACAACTCTTGAAAGTTCATCGCATCCCCCTCAAAATAATTTTGTTCCTATTATTCCAAATAGACCAAAGAACCGCAAAGAACAGGATAACACATGCCCTTTTTAAGGATCTAGATATGAAAGAAGAGTGGATTCAAATATCAAATAGGTCTCTAAGAAAGTTTGGAAAGACCAATTCCTAGTCCTAACGTCTGTAACAAACACACCAGACTTGCCAAATCATCTTACAATAAAGAAAGAGGTGTTCTGAGGTTTCTCGGCATACACCGCAAAAAGTACACCGATCATGGGTTTAAATACATCTTCTATAGTAGAGCAAAACCTTAATGACATGTGGTCATATAAAAGGTATCAATTAGTATAATTTGTCGAGTATTCTAGTGTGTTTTTATCCACCTTTGCATTTAAGTATAAAAAGTTTCATCAATTTTGTTGCATTATTTAAGCACAAATGTAAAATATTCCTTTGTGTAAATGAATGATTTTGCCCCATTTATTTCCACAATAAGATGCCCCATAATCTAAATGACTACGCACCTATCTTCATTGATTTAGAATCATTGGATACTTAAATGATGATTGTGTTTCAATAATTAACAATGTCATATTGTACTCACTTAGATATTGTTACTTGCAAAAGCCCTCAATAATTGAGGAGTTAAAAATCTCCAATTCCTTCGCATATACTGCACATTTATCCACCCCCCCCCCCCCCAAAAAAAAAAAAAAAAAAACCCTCCCCCCGAAAAAGGAAAAACCCCCAAACCTCCCCAAAAAAACATATTCATTAGGTACAGCCTTATTATTCTATGATTCACGTGGGTACAAACTCTTTGCATACCCCTTAAAGTTTGAAAATAATTGAACTTGACAGAGAACCACCAAAATTAATTACTCCCTCCCCACAAAATCAAATCGACACCCCCAAATAAACCAAACTCTCCTCTCTCTCTCTCTCCCCCCCCCCCCCCCCTCTCTGTGCTTCAAAGAAGACAAACATCCAAATTGTCTTCAAAATGAAGCATTCCCAAGTCCCCAGATTCTCTAACTATTGAAAAAAAATCCCCCAAAAAAACCAGATTAAACAAAGAGGAAGAAGGGGTTGAACATGAGATTCACCATTTTTCTCTCTCCTACCTTCATCTCCATCTTCTTCTTCCTCCTCTGTTTTTCCCTTGTTTTTGCTTCTTCCACTGACACTCTAACTTCACCCGATTCTCTCTCTGTCAACCAAACCCTAATCTCTGCTGGAGGCAAATTCGAATTGGGATTTTTTAGCAGAGGAAATCGCAAGAAATATTATATCGGAATTTGGTACAAAGATATCCCGCAAGATGGGGTTGTTGTTTGGGTTGCCAACAGAGACTCGCCCTCATACAGCAGTTCGTGCATCTTGAAGATCGGAAACCGTTCAAATCTCGTGATTGTTGATGATGGGTCGAACGTCATATGGTCGTCGAATCAATCAACGGCTGTGAATCCTGTTCTCCAGCTGCTAGATTCAGGGAATTTGGTGATCCGCGAAGCAGGGGATACCAACCCTGGTAATTACCTTTGGCAGAGCTTTGATAGTCCGACGGATACCCTGATTCCGGGTCAGAAACTGGGGTGGAATCTGAAAACGGGTCTGAACCGGTTTTTGACCTCATGGGCGGGCCCCGAAGACCCGAGTACTGGTAATTTCTCATTCAAGTTGGATTACCACGGTGACCCGGAGATTTACCTGTGGAATGCGGGTCAGATTATCTATCGGAGCGGACCTTGGGTGGGGCAGCGGTTTAGTGGGGTACCCGAAATGAAAACGGGTAGTTCGGGTTTTAATTTCACATTTTACACGGGTTCGGATGAGGTTTTCTACACATTTGAGTTACCCCCAAATGACAAGGTAAAATCAAGGTTAATGGTGACATATGATGGGTTTCTAGAGAGGTGGACGTGGGTCCCCGACAGTGGTGCGTGGGCTCGGTATTGGTACGCCAGGAAGGACCAATGTGATTATTACAGGGAATGTGGACCCTACGGAATATGCAATGTTAGTGGGTTGTTTGTTTGCCAATGCCCACCCGGGTTCGAACCCAAGAACCCCCAGGCTTGGGGGTTGAGGGATGGGTCCGATGGGTGCAGGAGAAATACTGAGCTGAATTGTGAGAGTGATGGGTTTTTGAAGTTGGAGAATATGAAGTTGCCTGAGACTGAAACTGCCTTTGTGGATCAGAGTATGAATCTTGATCAGTGTAGGGACATGTGTAAGAAGAATTGTAGCTGCACCGGGTACGCGAATGCCCAGGTGGTCCAAAAGGTCGGGTCGGGCTGCGTCATGTGGACTGACGGTCTGACTGATATGCGAGATTATGTTGAAGGAGGACAAGATTTCTACATACGCTTGGCCGCTTCTGATTTGGGTATGTGACCTCCTTTTTTTACTTTTTTTTCTGCGTTTGAAAATCGCAAATATTTGCCTTTTTTCCCCCTCATACATGAGTTTTTAACTTCAAAAATTGATTGAGTCGTGTTATGATTATGTTGGCTCATTTTAGGTACTAAATCGCATAAAACTTCCTAGAATAGGAATATTGTGCAGGATATATATTTCCATTTTTTTAATCTTTGGCTATATAGTCATCAGTTGGAAGTAAAAACCGACTTTTTCTTAATTACAACAAGGAAAGAGATTACGATTTTTTCCTTTCTGTAAAAGTCGGCGTGAAATTGATGTACATAGAACTAAGATTTATATTTTTTATACATATTTCTAGTATAACTTGTAATATTTTACTATATAAGTTAGGTAATAGAGATGTTGGTCATAAGTCATAACCGTTGGGACTGAAGAGGTAATTAAGGAAAGGCGTGGCATGAGTGTATTAGGAAGACCTGTGCTGTTATCCTTTAGCCACATGCTTGGAAAAGTGCCATTAAAAGGTGTGGAACCCATGTAGGATAGGAAGAAAAAGGAAACCCACCCAAAAAAAAAAAAAAAAAGAAAGATGCTTCTGTTTCCCTTTGCTAATAAAGCACATTAATGGGGCGCATTTAGCCACCTCAATCAGTGGCATAATTTCTTTTAAATATTTGCTTCTGGGTGAGCTCTTCTTGAATGATATGGTAGATGTTAGAAAAGAAGCATATGAATTCATTTATCATTCAACCATTTTATTTGAAATTTAATATTTCTCAGTACACAAAAAACTTTTATTAATGATTAATAATGCCAAATATGTTGTACAGTAAAATTCCAATTGTTACGATCAAACTGTCTTTTCTATGTTATGAATTCTTTCTATTTTTGATGAAACAAACAATCTCGACGGGAGTCGAACGACTCGATCAAGAAACCTCTTCAATCACAAAGGAATATGAATTGTACGTTTCGAAGTTAGTATCGCGCCATCCTACTTGTTGGCTAATTTATGTCTAATTATTGAAGAGAGTGACATAACTAAAATTGCGACACCACACTAGCTTCTTTCAAGAAGCTCCACCGTACCACCTCCTACAATTGCAAACTTACTGATGACTTCACTCTTTCGTAAGACAATCCGATGTCTAAGCCCATGGGCAACATTCTCGCAATTTTATCCTCTATGTTCATCTATTATTGAAATATATTGCATAGCAAAATTCTCTTGATCACCATTTCTTTTCAGATGAACTTGAATGCTCTAATCACAGCCAAGTTTAGTTGGCACGTATTTGGGACCATAGCTAGCCCAAAGGATTTTAAAGACCATTTCCGCTCAATTAATTCTCGATTTCGACAGAATTTAAAGATAATCTAGACGACGTCACCTTACACTATACATTATAATTCGTCTTCTGTCTCTGCATAACAACAAACTATCATCCGCAAATTCCGAGTATGAAAGCCCAACTTCATTCTTGGCTATTTTTAAAGCCACCTGTTGTTTGTATGCCCCATGTTCTTAATCCTTGCATTCATGCTCAGTTGGGAAAAAAATGAGTCTAGACTTTTAAGGGGACCCATTGAAATAATTAGCCCTTTGAAAGTTAATAGCTCCCTTGGTTCCTGCTTCCTACCTTTTGCCGGAAAATTTTCTTTGGGTCCCCAGATTATCAACTTTTTTCCTTCTCTGTCAAACACATCTACCCACCTGCCATTTCTCTGCTGCTGATATGGCAAACATTCAGTTCAATTCTTATATGATCTGAATAAAGCAAATAATATTAAGTGTCGGTGAAATTGGTTTGCTGATTTGACAGTCATTTTGATTGTGTCAGAGAACATTACGAGAATTAAATTTAAATTAAGATTGAGTTTATCAGTAGAAATATGAACAATCTTATTTGTCGAGAAATTTTGGATTTTAAAAAATACTAGGATACTTAAGATTTTAAGGTATGAATAATAGTGAGAACAAGTATGAATATCAAAAAAATATAATATGGAGAAAAAATCCAATTTTGCATAAACTAAGTCGAAGATGAGATGCTTTTTCTCTCTTTATTTTTTTTTTTTTGGGGGGGGGGGGGGTATGAACTCCAGTTCAGCCGATGATTCTGAGACGGTTAGGTATGGGTTGGCCAACGGTTATTTTCCTTTTTCCCCTCAAAGCAAAATTATAATTTAAAGATAGCCATCATTGTATTATACTAGTATGAAGGATTTTTCCATTACATTGATAATGACACTTAATTTAGGGAATAATAATAATAATAATAATAATAATAATAATAATAATATATTCCAGTTCAGCACTTTTCTGGCAGGCGAAACTTTTTCAAAGAAATATTGTGATGTGATTTATCACCTAAACCCACTATTCATTTCCTAAGTCTTTCATGTGTTCCCATTGGCTAGCTAGAGAAGAAAAAAAGGTACTAATTACCATTAAAAATAAGTTCTTCTTTGTTTACTCTTTTAGATGAGCTGCCATTACTATAATACTACTACAATGGCTCTTACTTTTGGACTCCATTAGAGGGTAAATTAATGCTCTAGAGCATTAATTATAATGGTTATCACGTTAACTTTTGACCAATTAAGGCTATCAAATCCGATCTCTTCATACTTTTCTTAAACAGGACTTTAGGGTATGATTTAAATTTGGATTTAGAACATTTGAATGTTGACATTTGAAAAACATGACACTTATATCCATATTCAAGGATTTCATAAATATTTTATCTAACGTCGTTCATGATAATTATCAAATGAAAAATAGATACTTCATAACCACATTATACTAAAGTAGGCATTCTTATTTAAGATTTCTAAACCTATCCATGGGGACGCAAGGTAGGAAAGCATTTGTCACTGTGGGTGGCATGAAGTGGTCTCCTATCAAATAATCAATCATTAATTAAATTGTAGTAATAATTAAGGCCTATTTATTAGGCGGACTAACAGGATAATGAAGTATTTCTGTTGCAACTTAACTACATGTAGGGTCACTCTTTCTCTTAGCCAGCCCAAGCATCCCCCCCCCCCCGGGGGGGCCCTTTTTTGGGGGGCTTGGGTGGGTGCTACGCATTAACTCAGTCCATCATATATATTTTTGTTCGGTCCAGCTGTTTAGGTAGATTAATTTAGTGGCCTCCCCTGCCTCTGTTTTTTCCATTACACGTACGCATGTTGCAATAATTTTGAACGAATTAATGTTTATGTACTCTTATCAAACTGTCTCAACTCTCGTAGTTTGAACAAGTCTTTGTCAATTTGGTTACCCGTCTCCATTTCATTTATTTGCCATCTAATCAAGCAATTGAGGAAATAAAATGTGGGAACAATGGGCACTAGTCCATCACATATTCTTCTCTTAATAACTCTGTCGGCCTTTATCATTGGTTGTATGTACGTCTAATAAATATGTTTTTAGGTCGATGAAATCTGGCATCGGGTTGGATCGAATATGATCATTTTACATTGTAGTTAAATTCAAGTTAATGAATTCTTCAAGCTACAATTTTCTAATAACGACAATGACATCGATGGCACAAAATCATCCTATGGATTTTTTTTCTCTTCGGTGTCCAATTATATCTAAAGAATTAGCTCTTATTTTATCCTCCAGCTGGCCACCTTAAAGAAAGGGAAAGAAAGAAAAAATAAAAACGAGAACTGGTCTTTATTCGTTTTTCATAATTGAGAAGATTTAGTCATCGAGGTAAAAAAATGATTTTTGTCCGCCAATTATTTCTCAGTTAATGTGTTATGAAATAAAGGTTGGTGAACGAACTGGCAAGCAACTAAATGGCTGATGATTTTGAAAATTATTTCGACTCTGATATAGTTAGCACATTCGTCTTTAAACTTTCAATTCACCAAGTAGGTATGCTCTTTGACAAATGGAACTAAGGTTCCTTTCTGGACTAACTTCAACATGTGTGGTGTACTGGTGTACACGTTCCCCATAATCTTTATCTTCTTTGATGATCAACACTAAATGTTTAATATAATTAGCACGATTGTCGATTATTATGGGTAATCGATTTTGACATTGAATCATATTTTTGTTAGTTCTAAGCATAAGTTAGCCTTAAATTGAGATTTTGACATGCAGATAACCTGAAACCAGAGTGCAAATTATATGTAGTTTCTGGGTTGACTTCTTGGTATACAAAGACTTCAGGCTATATGGGTTGAAACCCAAATGAACAGTCACATTAAATCTCCAACAAATCAATGTTCTAAGAATGCCATTTTCACTAATATATGAACCTTCAATGTGTTACCTCAGCAAAGATCTCGAGTTCTGAAAATAGTTCTGATGGGGCGACCAAGAAAGTAGTGATGGGCGTTGGCATATCGATTGCAGCAGCTGTGATTCTATCTGGGTTGATTATTTTCATCATTTTAAAGCGCAAAGATTCGTCAAATATTCAAAGAGGAGGAAGATCGTTGGACCAAAGAGGTATGCTATTGCTTTCTCACTCGGTTTTGTATATCTCATGCATATATACTTGCTCAATTGTTTGTCTAATGAAGCCTGGGTTGTATATATATGACAGTGTCAAGGACCGGAACAAATGAGAGGAGCCAGGAAATTCTTCTTAGTGGCCAAATAATCTCTAGCAAGAGGGACTATTCTGGAGAGTCTAAGAAGGCTGATGATTTGGAGTTGCCCTTGTTTGATTTGTACACCATTGCTGTCGCTACCAACAGCTTCTCCGATGCCAATAAACTCGGACAAGGTGGTTTTGGCCGCGTCTACAAGGTACATTTTTGTTTACTTGGACACTATGCAGGGTCTATGAGGTCCATTTCTGTATAGTTGGACATTTTAGATCGAGGGGCTATAGCATCTAGTCTGTCACACTAGCCCCGGCCTGATTATCTAGTCTGAATGACTTGACGCCAACCAAATCAAACTGAAAATAAGGCACCTTGATCTGGGGCCAAATTTAAATCTACCGGATCCTTACTAAACAAATCAATATTGACTGCGTCTTCATGTCAAATCTATCGGAAAAACCAACTCGACTCTAATAGGAGCCAAGGCTGGGATAACTTGGGCCTGAATTGAAGATGATATAATCCAAATGACCCTTCTGCTAAGTTAGCATGAGCTATAAAAGTAAAGCAACACTATTATTTGTAGGTTTATGATATTATTTTTGTTTTTGGTGAATACATCCTTTAATGTGTGCTGTAAATGAATCACAGGGTGTTCTATTAGATGGGCAAGAAATAGCAGTGAAGAGACTGTCTAGGGAATCTGGCCAAGGAGCAGAAGAATTCAAGAATGAGGTCAGATTAATTGCAAAGCTTCAGCACAGAAACCTGGTTCGATTAGTTGGTTGCTGTGTGGAAATGGAGGAAAAGATGCTGATTTATGAGTACCTCAAGAACAGAAGCCTTGATTCTTTTTTGTTCCGTGAGTCCCTCCTATCTTTAGTTTCTCCACATAGTGGCAGTTTTTTTATGTACTTTTGAAACATGTTCATGGCATTGATTTCATCATTCATTTGACCATCACTATATGCAGATAAAGAAAGATGCACATTACTCAACTGGCAAACGCGGTTCAACATCATCTGTGGCATTGCTCGAGGGCTTCTGTATCTTCATCAAGATTCAAGGTATAGAATCATCCATAGGGATCTGAAAGCGAGCAACATTTTGCTTGATGGGGATATGAACCCGAAAATCTCAGATTTTGGCATGGCAAGAATTTTTGGGGGGGATGAAACTGAAGGAAACACAAGGAGAGTGGTTGGAACATAGTAAGTATCCTCAACCTCCAGGATGATTTTGAAACATAATGCGATCTTGTATCAGGATATTGAACATTTTACATATGTGATTGTGCAGTGGGTACATGGCTCCTGAATATGCAATGGATGGGTTGTTCTCAATAAAGTCGGATGTGTTTAGCTTTGGGGTGCTAGTGTTAGAGATTATCAGTGGGAAGAAGAACAGGGGATTTTACAATTCAGATCACGAGCTCAACCTTCTTGGATATGTAAGTATAATGCTAATTGATTTTCCTTCCCACCTTGTCAATGCATGCTTAAACCAATGCTTCAAATTTTGGGAATATGTTTTATTTTATGCACCGTGACATTATGCCCCTTATGCAAGTGTGTTTAGCGCTTGCAGTGCGAATCCTACAGAGGCTTCCCCCCCACGTCTGATAACACTTGAACATGGGGTGTTGCTTAGAATATGTAACCCAAGATCCTTTGATTAGAAATGCTCTAATACTATAAGCACAACAAACGAACTAACCGTAATGAAGCTGATGGCCAGAGACTCAAGAATAAACTGTCACGTAATCTGACACTAATAAGCGAAAATGGTGATTGACAGGCATGGAAGCTATGGAGAGAAGGGAAGGGAACAGAGTTGCTAGACAATTCGATGGGAGACACATACTCGATACATGAGGTGTTGAGATGTATTCAAGTGGGACTCCTATGCGTTCAAGAGAGGGCAGAAGATAGGCCAACAATGGCATCAGTTGTGCTAATGTTGAGCAGTGAATCAGCCAGCTTGCCTCAACCCAAGCTCCCTGGTTTTTGCATGGGGTGGAACCCTAATGAGACTGACTCTTCATCTAGTAAACAAGATGAGTCATTCACTGTGAATCATGTTACGGTCACCATGCTTAATGCTCGGTAGAGGAGCTAATAAGATCGTAAAAATGGCAGGATCACATAGCAGTTTGTATATGTCTCATCATGCTTATAAGCTTAGCTATACCACATTTTTGTTTTGTCTTTTGTTTCTTTTCTGCTCTTTTGTATTTTGTCTATTCAGCTCTTCTGCATTCTTTTCTGATGGGGACGGAGGAAGTTTTGGCACGAAAGATTTATCAAGTTCTTCCAAATTGTATATTCCCGAGATAGTTCAAATCACCACATAATTCTCATATAAGTCGTTCCCCTTCTTGGGACTTGTTATAATGTTATGCTTTTATAGTTATCATTCTAGATAATTTCTATATAGCAATCACAATCTTTCCGATATAAATCTTACAAGAAGGGTTTGAGAAAATTCGTTTATCCTTGGTGAATAGAAAAGCAAGAAACATTTTGTAAGGGCAAAATGTTCACAAATAAATTTCAAAAGACGGGATAATCAGAGCTAAATCAGCAATATACTATCTCGATAAACAGAAAAAAACTGGCGCTTGGAGAACTTTATTCCTTATCGACTGATATCAACTCGATGACGGTTGAAGGATGGTTAGGGACCTGGGCCATCTTGGGTGTTGGGCCGGACATTTTCGCCTTCCTGTTCCTGATCAATTGGGCCTTAAAGGGGAAAGTAGAGCCCAAAGAAAATAGTTGTTAAACACGTCACTTTTGCACCAAAAAAGGGGCAAGGAAAAGGAGGAAGATAGATTTTGCCAGAAACAGCTGATCTTGGGATACGTGCCGTTTTGTCACTTTGCGTCGGTAGTTAAGGTTGGTTTCGGTCGCCCATCAGTATCATCATCCTCGTCGCGTACTTCTTGTGCTTAGTTTTTGGATTTCCTCTGCACTTTCGTTGAGGCATTTCGTCGAATACAAGATGGGTGATTCAGATCAACAGCTCAAGTCCGAAGCTTTGTTGGAGCAGATGAAAACCCATCTCACCACTGATACTGGCAAGGAGCTCACCAAGAAGATCGGTCTTGTTTATCAGCTCCATATCGCCCCCAAGGTCAAAATCCTTGATTTATTTGCTTTGTACTTTTTATGTGGAGTGTATTTTGTGGTCCTGATTTTATTTTTGATCTGGGTTTTTGTTTACTTGGCAGAAAATTGGGTTTAATGAGGTGGTTTACACTGTTGATCTTAAGAAAGGCGAGGTTAAGAAAGGTTAGGTCTTTTGATAAAATTCTGGGTTTGATTGTCTAATTCTAGCTGTTTATATCACCTTTAATAAAAGAAAATTTGTTGAAATTCCTTTGTTGGGTTTGTGGGAATTTAGGAGCATACGAAGGTGGGAAGCCAGATGCGACATTTTCATTCAAGGATGATGATTTTATCAAAATTGCAACTGGGAAAATGAACCCACAAATTGCTTTTATGAGGGGTGCCATGAAGATTAAAGGAAGCATTAGTGCAGCCCAGAAATTCACTCCTGATATTTTCCCTAAGCCTGCTAAGATGTGATTCAGGCAATCATTTGTCTCATTGACAAGACGAAGCTCTGTGATGCACTGTTGGAAGGGAAAAACGCAACTTACTTTCTAGTTTAGCTCAGAGCATAGTATTTGTTTTGAATCAGGTTTCATCTTGTTTGGAATATTCCTGATTCTTTTGTTCAAGTTGTTATCTTTTTATTCTTCAACTTTTCAATGAATAAACCCGTCTTCTTCAACCGTTCTCTTCAAGTTAAAGAGGAAACGAGAAAAAGGGGGAGGGGGAGGGTAGAGGAACTTTCCACATTAATCTTATGAATGCTTCATGGATTATTTTTGGGTGTGCTTAATGGAACGTGCGCTTAATCTCTCTTCCATATGTAATTTCTTGTGCATTTTGTGGATTTTCTGCTTTTGAGAATCATGTTAGTTCAACTTCTAGCATGCTTTCATCAAACTTGTTCTTTGTGTTGTCTCTGCGCATGAATATCGTGAATAATTTTGTATCTTTGGAGGGAAACAATTGCTGAAATGTGAGTTGAAACCTGAGCGTAATTGCCTCCTTTCAGGTCTCATTATGTGTATTTAAGATAGATATTAGCATCTTTGGCTTTGGCTCTGTTGCATTGGAGAGCGGCATAAAGTAGGAACTAGGAAGTTTCAGGTTTCCCTGTTACCTGTTATGGATCTTTATGTGGCAGAAAAACGAATGCAAAAATTGCTTTTGCTGGTTGAAGCTGGGGTTTGAAATGCAGAATTGCTGAAGACATCTATAGACTTTGTGTCCTATTGTGTATGCTCAGGCGGAACTATTATCCAGTCACTAAGGCACGCTGCATTGGAATGAATTCCTGAGATTGTCAATTCTTGAGCATTGCTGAATGGAAGGCACAGGACCCGAAAAGACAAGCTATTTTTTAGCCGATACAATGGAAGAGATATGATTGGGAGTAATGACATTGGACGCTGGGGCAACTATGGTTCAGAATTTGCATCCTAGCAGGACAGGTATAATATTTCGTTAGTTTTAGTCTGTTAGTACTGATGTGAAGTCAGGAACCGTCAGCATTGCTTTTAAGTTTGTTCTTATTGTTCTATAAGAATTAGGCTGTTCTGTAGAAAATTGCGGCTTTATGGCTGTCAATTAGACCACTGAAATCACATGATTTATATCTTTGATATTTCACTGCCTAGGCATTGTTGCTGGTAGTTTAATATCCTACGTAAATACGCAATCATTCAAAATGGCGCTGGTTGGTGTGGTTCCTTTGTGTAGGGCTGTGGGCCTTCCAGAGTTAATCTTTGTTATGCTTTTGTTGAATTGGAGGCCTTCAAGTCTTTTTCATCCATATACTATTTGCGATTCCCACTGCTATTCTCGTTGCATCCGTACATGCTAGTGTTGCCATGTTGGAAAGAGAACATTTCTCGCGCCCTATCTATATGGGGTTCCATAGCCAAATAAATTCTCATTCAAGATCATAGATAAGATTGTCTTGGGTTGTTTGTCTTAGTGGCATTTGACCGCTTTAACTCAATTCTCTCCGTGCACCATCCAATGCAGAGTTGCAGATGCAAATTCATGATGCTCACCACCCCAGGCTGTAAGAACTGTAGTATCTGTAACGAGGGAGATCCTGATCGCATTTTGAGGTACTTGAAGCTGTTAACCTGGACTTTGTTATCATAAATTAGGCTATGCCCATGCAAATGGGTTGTCCCGAGTATGACCAGTTTGTAATCATGGTAAACTTGATTAAAGCCAAAGCCATATTGGATCCCCAAAAATAAACAAAAGGCCAAAGCCACATATCATGCAGTTACAGAATATCTCGTCCACTGCAGCTTTTATGGCCGTAACATGGCAAGATGCGGTGTTTATGTGGATCCTAATTCAAAGTGTGTTGACTGTGTGCTGCATAACAAATATAGCCACAGGACAATTCCCTGAACCATTTTGATCTAGTTCATTACTAAACTATCTATAGCTGAAGAACTGCCAATGCTGTCTTTCATTATATCACTGCATGACAGCAATGTTGAAAAGGGCAAATATATTCTTCTTGTCAGCGACCCTGCCAAGAATTTCTGTTGGACTTCATATCTAAAATCTTCTGTGGACCTTTAGCAACTGCAATGTTTTTGAGGTCTACATCTACGTCAGCTTTTGTATGTTTAAACTAATTTTCCAGAGTTGATCCTCGACTGAAAGCCTCATTCAGTTATACATTCAGAGTTAATCCAGTTTGTTCATGGATATTATACTCTATCTGTATGGATATCAGTTAGGGAACTCTTGCATAAGTGTGCTGAATATGATATGGTTCTGAAGAACTTATAGTGCCGACTGCCGAGACGACCCTGGGATTAATGAAAGCTTGGGAAGCTGTGTCATAAGTGTCCTTTCTCAGCAGTTCTCTCTCTCTCTCTCTCTCTGTTTTTTTTTTGGGTAAATGCCGGCCAATGAAGTTTTTGCCTCATGGATTTGATGGATATCTTCGAATATATTAGGTTTCATGTTCAATTCTTCGCTCTCTTTAATTGTTGTATTAGCCTTCAAT
The DNA here is from genome assembly GCA_029747015.1 of Carnegiea gigantea. Classification (NCBI taxonomy): domain Eukaryota; kingdom Viridiplantae; phylum Streptophyta; class Magnoliopsida; order Caryophyllales; family Cactaceae; genus Carnegiea; species Carnegiea gigantea. The sequence continues at coordinate 48,733 of JAKOGI010000446.1, read as the reverse complement.
TATTCTTTGAACCAAACCTCATCCCCCCCCCCCCTCTTCCCCCAGCACCCCAAAAGGAGGGGGCGGGGGTCTTGGTGATGTTTCGATGGTGTGAATTTCCGTTATCTTAAATTGCAGCAGCAGCAACCTAAGACTGCTCGTCCATTAAAGAAAGGATTTGGCCAAAGACTTATCAGAAGAGAAGCTTAGAGAAAAAATGATCAGACAAATTAAAATTAAAAATAAAAGTGGGCGAGAAGAAAGGCGAGAAACAGGAGGCAGCCCTAAACCTTTCTAACAGTTTTGTGGAGTAGATGACGAGGAAGCAAGTAGTGTTGGAAATGGAAATTATTAGGAGTCACTTTGCTTAGGAGGTGATGTATTCCTGCTAATGAGTTATACAACCTGTAGCGGGTTGATGTACGTTTTCTTATGACTGAATTATACAATCTTTAGGGAGTCAATGCTCATTGAATATCGTTATGCTCAATTGAGATAGTCATATAGATTTGAATGTGTTTGTTGTTACTTTGTTTTGCCATTTTAGCCTTCATAAACTTGTACATTTTGGTCTTGTCAAGTCCCAATCGATGGTTAAGAAAACGAGTCTCTATCACCAAGTTGGTGAGGTAACTTCCCTTCGCATTTCTACCGCACTCGTGAAATCAACATGAATCACGTTCCTTCACTGTGTTGAAAAGCAACTATAAAATAAATGCTATCTAGATAAGATTTTCACCGATTGCCCAACTTTTTCGTGTACGTGTAGTTGTGGTCAGTAAGAAAATGACCAGATTACATTACTTTTCTTTGTAACTTTTTTCCTGTTATTTATGTGGCAACCCCCGAAATTACAAAACAATTCCGCAAAGAATGATTCTATTGGGGGGGGGGGGGGGGGGGGGGCGATTGAATAGGGAATCAAATGTTAACCTCCGTGGCCAAACCAATAGCGTATCGGCAAGTTTTTCAAATGACCGAACAACATTTTAACGTAATTATTAGATGTTGAATAATATATCTTTCAAATTCTGTGAATTTTTTCCCCAAAGAAAAAGCCTATCAAGATTTTATTCCAACAAGAAAAGATGCATGATCATAATTGATACATATTTTCAATTTATGCTAATGTATTATGACATAATTAGAATTGTGTATCCCCACTTACCATATATATATATATATATATATATATATATATATATATATATATATATATATCGTGTATTTATCATATAGATAATTTTTAGGTAATGTATATCATATACATAGAATTGTGTACTCACACCTGCCATGTATATACATTTTCTTAACGTGTATTGTCATATAGTTAATTTTTATTGTGTAGTGCTGATGTGGTTTGTGGGAGTATGTACTCTTAGGAGTATGATATAGGCTTTGTAATTTTTAATATGGGGTGTGACGTGATTTATGAGAGTGTATATTCTTAGGAGTATGATGTAGGTTTTATCAATTTATGTAGCTTTCTTTATGTCATTAGTAAACTGTTTAGAGCAAAATTGCATGTTCAGGTGAACAAAGCTCCCAAGTGTACAATTTTTCTATCCAAGTGAAAGTGCGATACAACATTTGATTTATCACCAGGAGGCATGAAATGTGTTGATCATTTTCTTCAGTTCTTGTCTTACAATGGATCAAAAATTGTTTTTAAAATGCAGTCTTATAATGAAGCATTTAACGTCCAAAGGAAAGAACTGTACATAAGAATTTCCTTATTCATTGTAGACCTTCCAAGCAATCTAGTTCTAGCCTTTTTAGGCTTCTTTTCTTCGTTTAAAAACAAAAATGTTAGCTTTCAAGGACCTGTCTTCTTCCCCCTGCCGCCAAATTAATTAATCACCAAATGAAGAAGAGTTTTTGAGGCGGCAACGAAGGTTTTTGATCAAAAGTTGTCATGTGATTTGAATTAGGTGATTAATTGAGTTGGACTTGTACTACTTCAACTACACGCTAGTAGAAATCTATAGGGACATAAAACATGTGCAATCCAAATGACCAATTCCCTGCACTCTAGATGACCAATTCACCTTTTTAACTTAACCTAATTTAAATCTGAAAAATGAATTCAAGTCGAGTCCAAATAAAACTCTACAAACCTATTTACTTAATCATTGTTAATTTACGTAAAAAAAGTTCAATTGAGGAATTTCAAGCCGTTACCAGCTATATTCATCTTATTCAATAGCTAAAAATTTAACTAACTTATCACTAATAACGTAGTAATTTTACCATCAGTAAAAATACGTATAATAAAATTCTCAAGCGGTCAAATAAAAAGATTAGAAAATTGCATCCTATCCTCCCCTAAAGGAAATCTACCTAGATCACGCACATAAGTATACCGCTTAAATCTTAGCCAATCTACTTAAATCTTACCTATATACTACTAGTACTAGGTAGTAATTATCTTACTTCTTGGTCGGTGTTAAAACTTTAAATGAAAGCCTTTAATGACTATTGCACATAATCCACCTTTTCTTTTCTTTCTTTTTTCCCTCCGATTTCCTTTTTTCTTTTTATTATAATATAACCTACATTCTATAAGTATCAATAAGGTGGTGACGCCCCACCCCCCCCCCCCCCCTTCAAAAAAAAGAAAAAAAAAAAAAGACATGGTGCGGATAAGTTCAATATCAAAACTATAAAAATACGCATGGTGATACCACAATTACGTAGACACCTGGCAAATTGGGATGGCGAGCATTCCTTCAAGGACACCCCCCCCCCCCCAAAAATAAAATAAAATTGGTGCTTAAAATATCAAACTTATTGTTTTTTGGTTGAATGTCACTTTCACACCTTCATGAGTTGATGTCCTCATATGGATGTTCTTGTTCATCAACACTTGTGATGGCAGGAGCCATTTAATGTAAACAAATGTGTGATTAGATTAGCCACAATCAATTTTCTTTTCCTTTTAATTAATGTCTTTTTGTTTTCTAGTTTTTGCTATTGGGAAGAAGCACAAAATTAATCTATGTGTACATGGAGTTTAAATTGAGATTCCTGATCATCATATTAATTCTAAAAACTTCTATTTTGCTTGAAGATTAAAGTACTCGTTAATTTACAGAAATGATAATTTGTATGTATTATATTTTGAGAAGTTATTACATAAATGTTTAACATGGGAAAATGCATTTGACAAAATTAGTTTATACAATGCATTGAATTATTAGTACAGAAGATTGTGGATAACATGTTGAATTCATAGTTCTTAGGGTCTGTTCTTTTGTAGGTAAATTGCGGTAGATGAAAGGATAAAGTGGGTTGAAGTAGGTTGAGGTAAGTTAAAGTGGGTTGAATTTTTTTATGTGATAAATTATACTTAGTTAAAATAATGAAAGTGGGTTAAAGTAGGTTGAAGTGGGTTAAATTAGATTAAAGTAGGTTGAAATGGATTGAGGTTGGTATGTTGAAATTGATTCATGAAAAAAAGGGCTCTTAAAGGGAGTTTATGTAGGAGAGGCGGGAACAATTATAGTTAAAAGATAAAAACTTATTTTACTCTAAAAACACTTCAAACATAAAAACTACTATCAAAAGACTAATTAACCTCAACAGTAGGTGACCTACATATACTCACTGTAGCGGTTAATGTAGTCAAAAGCCAAAACAAATCCCACAAAAGTAAAATTAGTAAGATCAGTTCAGACTCTGCTCAATTAACTTGCCTCGACCAATAAAACTTCATATATAAATAAATATGTGAAAATTCATGTAGGTCCGTAGGTGTGCCAACCAAACTTCTCCTATTTGCCTTTTTCATTGTGTTGTACCGTCACATCCCTTGTCTTCTTTCCCTGCCCCTGGGTAGTGGCTAATAGTGTTCTGTTTCTCTATCCATGGTTGTAGTGGCCACGGTTCAGCAAAAAAATTCGATACCCGATTCTGGATTCAAAATCAATTTGGATCCGGTAGATACGGTCTAGGCCCAGTTCCAAAGTTTAGGATCTTATTATAAACGGGTCTAATATCGATTCCTGAAATTTCAAAATCGGACCGAGATCCAGTACTAGGTATTCGGTCAAAATTTAAAGAATTTTGATTAAAAAAAAAACAAACCCTTATTCCTCAAGTGATGTATTTTTTCTACTAAAACCCAACTCCAACTACTTTAATTTAACTATTTGTCTTTTTTACTTTCAATTTATCCCACTCACCCAAGTAGTTGCTGTCGGAAATTGTGTAAGTTAAATAGTTTTGGATTCCGATGTGTCCTTGCATCTAATCCAGGTGTATTCCATTACCAACCGTATTATTGTTTCATGCAGAGAGACGGCCTTTGATGCAAAGTAAAAACTGTGCATGACATTAGACCCTTTTTGTTTAGATGTTCTTGTTGTTATTTTTAACTTAACCTTTTATAACATTCAATGTGAAATATGTGGTCAATCCTTGCTGATCCTCTACATTTGATGGTTTGCATTGGAAGTTAAGTTCATTTTGAGGGATCGATACATAATCAGCTTACTAGATACCAGTTAAATATCAAATAACAGTAAGAGTCCTAGAAATATTAATTGATTACGGTTTTCTAAGGACTCAGTTCATCCTTACATGCGAATGTGAATTGATCTTAGGAATATAAAATAGCTTATAATTAAGCTATCAACGTATTTACCGCCAAATGGCTAGAGACTATACATTCATGCAGTGGTGGAATTTCTTTCCCTCAAATTATCGCAAAGGCGAAGCAAGCGAGGAAGGTATTGATGGACATCCTCCTGCCTATTCAAGGAAGAACAATACCTTTCCAAGAAGCATCATCACATGCATGTTTAGAGAGGATAAGTCTGTTCATTAAGACTCATAGATCAGTTAACTAACCAACTTAACTAACATGTCTCCTCATTAATCATGCGCCCCCTTCATCTAACTGATTAAAATTCGTCATGAAAAGGTATGTTAATTAATTAATTAATTAATTAATTAATTGTGCACCTAAAATACGTACTTAAAATCAAACGAAATTGCAGCACTCTCTTGAATGCACCTAGCAATTGCAGCTAATAGTACGACGGGAACCAGCTAAGAGGAGCAACTGCTAGTTAGGTGCCACAGAATACTATTGAATGTATTCCATGTTTCATTTCTTAGATTTCGATCTTTGCATACTATTATACCAATGCATTTCCATACCATTTGTTGTGGAAGTATCTCCAATAATTTGTCATTGATAGCAACTTGTCATTTCACATTTTTCCGGCCTCCTTGTTTGATTCGATTAGTTTTTTTTTTTTTTAACTTTCCAGTATATTGGCAAAGAGAATATACTATTTTTCATACTATCTTGTTAAATAGAGTATACTCTTTTTCAAATTAATGAAAAATTTAAATTTTTTAATTTTTGGTTTGAAAGAAGTAATATTTATTTATAGATATAAACACTGATTAGTTTTGAATTACTAAGGCCCTGTTCTTTTCGTTGGTCAATTCTAAAATACCAACTTCAACCTACTTTAACTCACTTCAATCTACTTCAATCCACTTCAACCCACTTCTACTATTTTAATCAAGCTCAATTTATCACATAAAAAATTTAACCCACTTCAATTCATTTTGACTCATTTCAACCTACTTTAACCTATTTCAATCTATTTCATCCATTTATCAATTTCTATTTACCAACGAAAAGAATAGATCTCAAACACGTAAACTATGACTAAAACTATTATGGTTAAAATGTTAGTACAATTGAATGATTCATAGGACTTCAGAAAATATTGAATAAAATGGCCTTTTTGGAACGGCAAGTAGTAAATTGATTTGATTTTTGTTTTGGTTTTGCATTGACTTTAAGAGTGTCGGCCAATATTTTATGACTTCATCCAACCGTTTGATTTACTATCATTTATGCTTTGGTCGCAGATTTGGACGTTTGTCCTGGACGGTTGACCTTTTCTGATGAAAATTTTGCAAAAAAAAAAAAAGAAAACCAGAAAAAGTATAAAGAAGGCACTGACTTTACAAGGCCCGTCTACCCGTAGCAGAGGCAGATAGAGGGGCAGTAACGTCAAATCAGACTCCCATCCCAACAATCCCCGTTTTGTCCACGCATTCAAGCCATTAATTTCGTGAAGAAGTGGACGTTCACATTCCTAATTCCCAGTTTGCCCCTCCCTCATTTTGCTTTTTTAGACGTCAATAATGAGAAACTCTTTATTAAATAAATAAAAGAAGAAAATAGTAAAGTGAAAGTTGGGCCACAATCAAGACGCATTTAGTTACCACTTACCACTCTTTATTGACTAGGTCATTTGATTTGATTTTTTGTTTTAAAATTTATACTGAATAAGTTCAGAGCTGTAATATTTAGGAGTATTGAAATTTATGAATGAATAATGAAATATTTACTGAGACTTTAAAAATTATAATTGAATTCTAAAATTGAAAAAAAATATATAGAAAGACTCAAAATTCATAATGAAATTTTTAGGTACCTTGTAAAATTCTAAATTTTTTCATAGAGCTGTATATTATGCTATTAAAAATTTCATTTATGACCTTTGTGAAAATATCAATTTTATTGAGTGGAGCTGTTATAATTGCTAGGGATTTAAATTCGAATTATTATGAACTTATGAAGAATAAATTTCCGAACTTGTTTGTTGAACTGATTTTATTATGAACTGAACTCATTTTAACTCTGAACTTATTCCGCAACAAATCATCCAATGAAAACAAGGCCTTAATTTTAATTGGCAAAGTACACAAATTTAAATATTCTTTGTGTATAAAACCATTTTGTTTGAGTTTGATAACTTTGAATCTTCTATAAAGTTGGTAAGATTGAATCTAAGTTCTAATATTATATAAAGAAAAAAATTCGATTGTTTGCTTTAACTTTTGAACAACTTCCCATTTCTTAAAAATCGATTTAAGATTTCAATGAAATGATAGCAACATCTGACTACCTTTTCAAAGTTATTATATTAGGGCAAATGCTATTTCACTATCAATATATGCATTTCTATGCATTGTACAACTCGTAAAACTCGTTCCCTGCTTGTCTAATAAGAAATTTCTAATACTGTATGCTACCCATCGAATCACATAAAATACAACTGATAATCAGATTGGATAAAATTTACTAATACTAATCCCTGTTTGTGTGAGCGGAGTAACCGACAAAATAGCCAACAATGGCACCATCAGGGCCATGAAATTTCCAAAATATCCCAATCCCAACAGTTGAAGACCATTAAAAAAAGGATTTGAAGTCAAATGCAGGGGTGGTCTCGTCCTTTTCTCAAAGATAACACGTGTCTTTCTTTCTCAATATCCTTTTCTTTCCTCTTTCTTTCTTTGTTCCATCCATATTTAGTTTGCAAAATGACAAGTGTGTTGATATAAAATATTTTTGAATATTTTATTTAGCTTAAAAGTTATGTTATACTATTTTAAAATTTTAAAAAAAGTACGATCAAATAATTTACAACTAGTGAACGATGTGAAATTACTTTTTATAGATAATTTGTTATATTTTTAAAATATTTATAATATATGTCTTTGTATTTATCTTTGATCGAATTGGAATATTATTTAACATTTTATTAATATAATTAATAGTAAAAGACGTAAAATAGTAAGCTTAATAATTTATAGTTAAATATAATTATTAAAAATTTAGTAATTATAATTTAAGATCATTTCATGATTTTTAGCAATGTCTTTGGCAAAATACATATCACCATCCATTTAGTTTTTGATATTTTCTGCCTTCTTCCTTTTCTTTTTAGGGAGGGGTCTAAATGGAAGAGCATCCAAAACCCCCCAAACCCCTCCCCCCTTTCTCCTCATCTGTAGAGAGAGAGAGAGAATTCGAGAGAGAGAGAGAGAGAGTGAAGAAGAAATGGCGACGGAGCTGCCGGAGTACTTCAAGTGCCCCATCTCACTCGAAATCATGTCCGACCCGGTTATCCTCTCTTCGGGTCACACCTTTGATCGGACCTCCATCCAACGGTGGATAGACTCCGGCCACCGCACCTGTCCAATTACCAAACTGCCCCTCCCTGACCCCCCTATTCTCATCCCCAACCACGCCCTCCGCAGCCTTATTTCCAATTATACCCCTCTTCCTCCTCCGCCTCCTCCCACCTCCCACGAGTCCGACCCACTGAGTCAACTCGCCGCCCTCATCTCCACCCTTGCCTCCCCCAAGTCCTCCCCCTCCTCCAAGCTCGACTCGCTGAGTCAACTCGCCGCGTTAACCAAGTCCAACCCGGCCCTCCGCCAGCGACTCACCGAGTCAGGAGCGGTCTCACTCGTCCTCAAGGGCGTCGACTCGGACGATCCAGCGGTTCAGGAGAAGTCCCTCTCTCTCCTCCTCAACCTCTCCCTCGACGACGACAACAAGGTCGGCCTCGTAGCCGAAGGAGCCGTCGGAAAACTCGTCGCCGCTTTACACGGTGGAGCAGCGGCCGTGGCCGCTACCGTCCTGACGTCACTGGCCGTAGTCGAAGTCAACAAGGCCACCATCGGAGCCTTCCCCGGCGCCGTCCGATCCCTGGTCCGCCTCCTCTCCGTCGGAAAAGGAAGAGAGAGAAAGGAGGCGGCGACGGCGCTGTTTGCGATCTGCTCGTTCCCCGAGAACCGCCGACGCACGGTGGATTGTGGGGCTGTGCCGATTCTGACCCGAATTGCGAAATCGGGTCTGGAAAGAGCAATCGAGGTTCTCGGGTTGCTGGGCAAGTGCCAAGAGGGGAGAGAAGAGATGGTCAAGTGTGATGGGGTGGTGGAGATTTTGGTGGGTTTTGTGAAGAATGGAAGCTCAAGAGGTGTTCAATATGGTTTGTTGACATTGAATTCTCTGTGTTGTTGTTGTGAAAGAATCAAGTCAGAGGCCAGAAATTCTGGGCTTTTGGAGGTTTGTATGGGGTTGATTGAGGATGACAATGAGAAGATTAGGAGGGTTGCTTCAAACTTAGCTGAGATTTTGCAAGAGAATTAATCCAAGAGTAAATGACTTGAAGAAGAATTTTGGGGAAATTTCAATTTGGAGGTGTGTTGGGGAAATTGTTGGTCAAAAATCAAAGTTAGGCTTTCGGAATTTGGAATTGGAATACTCGCATCATCCATATGTTTGTTCTGGGATTTTTTTTTTTTTTAAAAAAATTTTGGGCTGTACAAAAGAAAAGGGAGGGAAGAGGGGAAAAGGAGGAGTAGCTTTGTTGTTTGTTTCCTCTTGTATGAATGTACATTTTGGAATAAAAAGGTCAGTTCTTGAATTGTGTTGTGAAGTTGTGGTAGAATTAAGGTTTCTTGGATCAATCTTTTCATCATAGAAAGATTCATTTTTGTTCAAGAATTTTTCAGAACCTTCCTTGTGGAGTTAATGAAATTAGGGTACCCAAAAATTACCAAGGCATAAGCAGTCTTGTCTAAGGGTGAGGGTGATTGTTAAAAACCAATTAACCATGAGTTAGATAATGTAGATTTAGTTCTCCTCATCCTTACCCTAAGAAATTCGAAATATTAATTTCTACATTAGCATTCTCAAATTTTGAACTACGTTCATGATCCACTTATGATTGAGGTCCGTAATCTTTCTGTTGAATTCTCAGAATTACATCGAACTCTTCTCCAACTCTCAATTAACCTCAGCACCTATGAATATCGAATTCATGAATATCGAATTTTTGAGTTTAATGTGATGTTATGTAACACACATGTGGAGCCAATTCCCATGATTGCGGAAATTTATCTTCCTCATTATGATCTAAGCACGGGTGATTGTAATTAGATTGTTTAGTGACCTTAAACCCCCTTCTACTGTAATATTTAGTGATTGTCTAGGGTTTTGGATCAAACACCATCATTTGCAGTCTATGCTTAATTCACCAAATTATGACCAAATTACTTTGTTCAAGGTATTTCAGATTAATGTCAATACAGGTTTGAATTAGCCTTGGCAAAATTAATTTGGTACCTAACGTTTCCATTTGCAAGTAAAAGGCAATTTTATTTTAACTTGAGCCTAAATTGAATAGACGAAAATCAAGTCTTATTTAAAATTTCTTATCAATTTTATTTGCATTTTTAAGACAAACTTCATAGACGGACGGAGATGAAGTTTATTAGAAGTTGAACTAGTGTGACCTATAGTCCCAAACTAGAAACTCATTGAGCTCACTGTTGGTCATACTTGGATGAACTCGATCAAACTTCACGCTGAATGACACTCTAATTAGCAGTAGTTTGAATTGACTTAATAATTTCAACAAAAATCCCAGCCGAGTAACACTTTAACGAAACTAACTTGGATTGCCTTCAATCTAACTGAAAGCCTTTCAAGTACAAAACAAACCACAGGTCGAATCTTGCTCAATTGAAGGAAGTGAATGTGTGTTTTTCCCCAAATTTCGATGAGTTCCTTACTCAATATCCAGTAAGGCTTGGTCCTTCTTGTTTCTTTTTGATTTAGTATAATCAGTTAGGTAACCATCATTTTAAGGATTATTCCTATCAATTTATTAATTATACTCTCCCTTTTTACCTTTCTTTATTTAACTAGAAAAGGTATACTGTTAATGCATGTAACAGTGAAGCCTAGATTTCTAATATCAACTCTGAAATTCTTTCAGTTGAGTTGAACCTAACAGTATGATGATTACCACTACTATCCCCTCATATTGCCATAGACCACTACACAAAAAAACTAGAATATGGCAGTGAGGAACATTGGGAATGATTTTGCAACCTCAAAAACATGGGTTGATGTGATTCTGTTTCATTATGGGTTCTTGTGATTGAACCCACAAACAAAAACAAAGAATTAGCTGGGCAAATCAAGGCCAACCAAGAGTACTTTTTGTCCCCAAAATGGTTCGAAATGTGACATCACAGCCAAATCTTTAAGATGAGTAGATTGTTCCTTGGCATTTTTTGTCATTTGTTTAGGCTCCATGTGATTCTGAGAAGGTCCATATTCATGCTATGCAAAGCCCCTTGGCCCCCCTTAAGCTCTCATTGAAACACGCCTACCTCCCTATGTGAGTTTCGGTTTCATCAGATATGAGGAAATTTAGATGTAGGCGGTCTTACTCCAACAATTATAAGTGTAAATAGAGAGACCGATAAGCTTCATTTAAAATGATATGAAAATTGCGTCCGCTCTAGAATAAGAATTAATCAAACTTATTTGCATCACTTACTTTTTGAATGATGTTATCCATTATGTTATACACCAATTGATGTGATACTTATTTCTAATCCAGAAGTTTGTGAACTTGATTACTAAACTTGATTTTGACCCTGCATCAATTCGTGGGCACTCTATAATGTTACTAAGATTATCCGTCTACTGCCTCAGAAGACTTTAGATTCTAACCAATTTAACCCATAATCTTTGCAAAAACTTCCAGACTATTAGCTCAAAAGACAGAATCAAATTTATCCAGGGAGGAACATTAACTTGATCAAAACTGACTTCCAAAAACCATCAATCTTAATATAAGATACAATTGAAATATGGTTGGACTGTAACATCTATGAACAAAAGTCAATTTCATAAAACCAACCCATAATATTGTACTTATTATTTAAGAATTCAACAAATTAAAAATTCCACTGACCACATATTTGGGTATGTGATTAGTTCAGAATCATTTTTGATAATTCTAGTCAACAATTGTTTTGACTTTCACAAACAATCTACATGGTAGATGATCCAACCTATTCTAGAACCTAATAATCATTTGTTTTGACACCCACGGGCCGTACTATTCCTTTTTTTTTTGGGGTTAAGAATATCCTTGTCGCTTGCTTCCACAACCCCCGAACCAAATAAATAAATAAATAAATAAATAAATAAATAAATAAAGGTGGACCGAGGCTGTCTTTGGAAAAAAACCATCTTCCTTTATTCATTTACTCACCAAAAGAAAAACAGATCTGCTTTCATACTTACTAAAAATTCAGAGACTTACCAGCATTTAGGAATCTCTTTATTTGTGACTTATCAAGTCATGTTGATATTTGCAGAAAATAACATAGTTCATGTTAAAAGATCTTACAGTGAGGTTGGGTTCAATAGATTGAAAATTTGAAGAATGGGCCAAAGGGGGAAGTAATACCTTACAAGATCAAGTGGACAGCTAATTGGGTGGATAACTCTAAAGTAAATTAATAAATGTCTTACTACGAGACACTTTTTAACTGTGTTGTATTAATTTAAAAATTATATTATCGTACTTTTAAATTGAAAAAAATGGTATGACTAAATAGAGGAAGCATATTACAGCTTATAAATTGTGTAAAATTATCTTTCTACTTATAATTTACCACATTTCTAAAACACGCGTCTGATATGCTCTCGCATATAGGGTTGATCTGATTAGGGTATCATTTAATACTTTTATCGGCGTAGCTGATAAATATTTAATGCTAGAATTCATAATTAAGTATAATCATTGACGATTTGGTGATCTTAAATCATAAAGCGTGTTAGTTTAAAATGAGGCAAGACATTTAAGAGTGTCTTGCGGTAAAACGACATATATCATCACCCAACTCTAAATTAGGTTGCTTTGGGCAACCAAAACTCCATATCTTGATAGTTGTGATTTGTGAAGTTATGATTATTGGGGAAGGGGGACATTTTCTAGTTGCTTGAATGTGGTTTGGAGTTTATATTCAAAACTTCTTATCAAACATGATCCCGTCGACTCAAAATACTTTGAATTGACTAAAAGCTATATATGATAGCTAGTTTATACTAGTTCAATCGTGTGAGACTAATCTATATGTTGTCTAACTGGAACTAACCTGTGCGTTGTCTTTAACCTTGTGTTCTTATAAGATAAGAAAAATGTCAGCAATATTTGATCTTTGAATGTCCATTTTATCAGAGTAACAGTCTAATACAATAGCAAAATGCTTTGTTAATCTACTGTCAATTGTTAACTTAGCGTGAATCCAATGCTGATCCATCACAAACATGCACTAATACAACTCTTAAACTACCATTAGTGGATGCTTAGATTACTGTGGTCTATCGATTCCTCATCAGAGGCCAACGCCACTTTTTGGGCCAACAATTGCTCTCGGAGCCTTTCTATGAGGCCCCCAAAACCCTGAAGTTGCTTCACAGTTGATGTGGGGCAATCAGCCAATCAAGAGGCTGGGGAAAACAGAAAAAAGAAAAACTAGGACAGATCTTCGTTTCATAAGGGCCCCTTGATTTTCTATTTTTGTAGTATTTTTTTAAACAAGTATACCTTGGCGAAAATATAAGTTTTTTGACACTGGTAATTGGGAGGTATTTAGATCTATGTCATTAAATTTATAAATTATAGTCTCCTTAATTTTTCTGAAAATATGGTTAAGAAATAATAATTTTTGCAGGTCGAATTGAATTGTTATTCTTTTAACCTTTATTAAGTCTGGTACGAGACATAATGTTCTAGTGAAAAACATGATATAAACATTTCTTTAATACTGTACTAGCTAAGACCCATGCGTTGCCCCGGGATTAAATTTTTGAATAAGTAAATAGTACTTTAAAAGTATCGTTGAATAATTGTTAGGTCGACGTCAATAAGTTAATATAAAAAAATTATGAGAATTTTAGTCTAACTCAAAAGAATTGAGGTAAGCAGTGAAAACATTATCACTATTATATATATTGTTTTCATTAGGACTTTTTTTACAAAAGTAGTTTCAAGCATACATGTTTTTTTGAGTATGTACCCAAGGATTGCATCAAATTTGAATTTTCAAATAATAAAATG